>CAJQZJ010029904.1:0-26409 GCA_907164525.1 Lophiomys imhausi | reverse complement strand
TTCTACCAAGGTTTTACCTGCTCTAACAGGGCCACACCTCCTAACATTGTTACTTCCTATGGGCGAAACATTCAAACACATGAGTCCATAGGGATGTCCATAGGGACATACCTATTCAAACCACCACACTACTCTTAAATCCATATAGAGTTACTTGATCAAACATGCTATCCACTTGCCACATGTAACTTTTAAAATTATGTTCTCAAGTTATTCTAGCTGCATTCCAAGTGCTCATATTTCAAGTATCTTAGATGTGGCCACTATATACAGCAGGAAAAATAATAAAATATTTTCATCAGAAAGTGTCAGTGGATAGAGCCATTTGAAGCCTCATAATGTGAACTGATAATCTATTTTAGCATAATTAATTCCTTTATAATCCATATTATTAAGTATAAAACTAATAGGTTGAGTTATTTATGAGAGTCAGCATTTCAAAGTAGAATTTAAGTTCCTTTAATCTGGAAACAAACTTAGAAAAGAAGAAAAACTGAGAAGGATTAAATACAAGTTTTTACCAAACTGTAGATTGTAAGATGCTATACTGAAAAGCTTTTTTCTCACTTTATTCATTCCAAAATCTTTTCAATTTCTCTCTCAGTTCCAATATCTATCAATTCCCAAGTTAAACTGTGTTCTTATTATAGTCCTTCCTTCAAAACACACTAACAACTTTGAAACTGGCAAACCCAGCATAATGAAATACATGTTTGAATATGTCTACCCTAAATTTGAAATAAATAACATCCTATGCAGTCATCCATTTATCCATTCAACTCATGTTTACATATTACCTACTCTACTTGGCAGTCTTCTAGGCATTTGAAACAAATACCCAGAAAGAACAACGCAGAAAGTGAAGCTCAGTGTCAGCTTTCACACATATATTGTAAGGTAAACTGAAAGGCGGGTATTTGCATATTCTTTGCACTTTTAATATAGTCCAGGACTTCTCAAAGTTAACTGTGTACCACAATCTGAACTTCCTGAATGGTTTCTTAAAACACAGGTCATTGGACCCCAACACTTGAAGTGCCTAGTTCAGCAGGCCTAGCCAAGGACCCAATAATTTATATCTCTAGCAAGCTTTCCAGTTGTTCAGATGTGGCTGATCTTGAGACTCCGTTTTGGAAGCAGAGTTCTATTACTTTCCTCATAAGTATGTGATTTGGGAATTACTGCTTTCATTTTTAAGATAATAAAATTGTTTCTCATAATTTTTTGAAAAAATATGTAAGCTGTTCTATTTGCCAGGAGGAAAAACTCAGGGTGGATTTTGGTCCTTCTCATGGCACACCGGTGTCCCTTTTACTTCAAACTGGGTGACTACGCAAACTGATCAGAACCAAGCTAGTAGAAAATAAGTAACCAGATGACCCTCCGCTTTAGTTTCATGTAACAGGTATGGCTTTTGAGAGACAAATCACTAGTTGATCATGGAAAATGTAAGTTCATTAGTCAGATATCATTGTCTTTTCTGTTGTCATGTCACATAAGAAACAATGAGGCTAAAGTTTGCTTTCTTAGTTGATTTCATCTAACTTAACATTTCATTGTCAGAGAAATCAGACTCTCAAAAGGATGCCCAGCTTTGGAAAAATCCAGTTTCTTCTGTTAGATGCTAGAAAGTCAGTGGCTCTAGCATACCATACAAATCCACCTGAGGGTCATGGGTCTGAGAGTCAAGCAGAATAGTGGAATTTAGTAATCTGTTGTTTTCCAAATGCTTAAATTGATTCTTCTCAACTAGTATTCTCCTCACATGAAACATTTTACCACTATTTGCAGACCTTTTTGACTGTTAAAACTGGAGGTAAGAATATTCCTGGCATCTGATTAGAAATCAAAGTGCACTCTTTCTTAAAATAGAAAAGTATCAGCTCACATTTTTCCAAAGGAAGAGGAATTTAAGCTGAGGACTCAGTAGTAGAGTTTACCTTGCATTAGCGAGGTCCTAGATTCAAACCCCAGTACAGAAGAAAAAGAAACAAACCTGAAAACCATGAAATTAAAACTCCAGCAGCTCTGAGTGTGGGGAAGCCATCAATATTAGTTAATTGATACAAAATTTAGGTCCATAGAATGTGCTAGCTCAGTGGTGGAGTGTTTTCCCTACCATGCCATACATCCTAGGTTCAACCTCCAGGATATGTTCCCATTCTAAGAAAAAATAACCTTTATATAATAATAATAGTAATAATAATTTTATTATTACTATTATTATAGTTGTTGACTGTGGAGGTAGCACAACAGCTAAAATATGCTAATCACACAAGCCTGGCAGCATGATTCAATTTCCAGAATTCATGTAAAGACAAAAAGCTGGATGTGGTGGAACTAATTAATCCAAGAACTCCCAAGAGAAGAACAAACAGGAGAACTGTCTAGAAGCTTGAGTTTGCAGACTGCCTAGTTTGGAGTAGATTGTGGAATGGCAGAGACAAGAGATACCCTACCTCTACAAGGTGGAAGGCAAGATTCAACTCCCAAAACTCACCCTCTGACCTCCACACATACATTGTTCCACTTGCTTACACAGCACATATATCCTATGTCACATGTTCATATATACATATACACATACAAGCACAGATTTTTTTAAATGTCAGCCTTAAAATTTGAAGATATATTTTTAAAATTTATATAGGCATACATGTAAAAGTTTGAATTAAATTCAAGTTGTAAAGTATTGTAAACACAGATTTCTCCTCTTGGAAAAGCAGAAAGGTAAGATATCACAATGTCCAAGTGTTTACACACATGAATATTTAAAACAGCTGCTGCCATCAATGTTGGAATGTATCAGAAGAATCAGGTGTCATTCTCCAAGGTCAAGAGCAATTGCACTTCTCCCATAAGCCATAAGTAAAAGTAGAAATCAGTTAGTCACCTGATACCCAAGATCAGATTGAATGAGAATAATAGGGCATATTCAAGTATAACCAAGAGTAGGGAATTCAGAAGCTCAAATTTGGGTCCCAATCTGCCTTCATTATTTACGATCTGGAGCCTTTGGACAACTCTCTGAACCTTTTTGTTTTGAACTTTGTCTTCACTGACTTTAAAATAGGAAAGATAATTTCCACATATGAATCTGTCATGAACAAACAAAATACACATGAAAGGATTTTTTTTCCCTTTGGCAGCCATCCTGTCCAGGCATTCATTCCCACTTGTGGTCTTTAATTCATTGCTTTGCCTATCAGTAATCACTGCCTGCCTACCTAGTACTCATCATAAATACAATGAAAAGGGTCATCAGTGAGCAGTCACCCAATTGTTTCATTTGAGCTTGATTTTCCAAGGGTTAAAATGTGAAGACATGAGTGTTCCTTTCTTAAAGTCAGTTCTTCACCAAAACAGAAAGTATTTCCGACCTCTACCTACAAGAAAGTTCAGTTTTCTGAAGAGATGTAGTTCTCAGAAGCAAAGCCAACCGAGCTCTCAAAATACAGGAAAATTCAAGTCCTTTTTCTCTACACAATTTTTCCTTCCAAGATATTACTCATACATACCCAACACAAGCTAAATTTATCTTCCTCTCCCAGCTAAGCCGTCTGTTGCATGTAAACACCAATGGTGCATGCATCTAGTTAAGAAATCTAACAACTAGGGGACATTAAGTGTTAGGTGTTAATACTGACATTACAGTGGAAAAATGAAAATACCCTGGTGTCAGGATAGACTGTAGTAATCCTAGCAATAAAGACAGAAAGTTTAAGAATAGAAGAAAAACATAGGACTCATGGAAGGAGGCATGTACAACACAGGTAAAACAAACAAAAAGCTCCACTTTTTCAAGTAAAAAGTAAGTTAATTTAATGGGAAAAATCACTCTGAAGTTATTTAAGGAAAATATAGGATTCAAAATATAACTTTTCTTTTTTAAATATTTATTTATTACTTCAGGTTACATCACCATCACAGTGTCCTCTTTCAACCCCTCCCTGCCCTCCCACTCTCTCCCCTATCCCTTCCATCCCACTCCTCTGGAGTGGAGTGTCCTTACATAACAGTCCCCTACCCCAAACTTTTCAAAATGTCATGTTCACATGTATAAATATTACTTTCATAAATATTTCAGGCTAAATGTCTACAGTGAAAACATGTGTATGCATAAATCTCCAACAGGAAACAGTTCAAAAATATGTTTTATAATACTTGTTTTTTCAATAAACATTCATTAAATATAAAATCTTTCTTACCATAAATTATTGTTTCAGCAGAAATAAATTGAAAATTACAGTAATGGTAAAATTGGCATTATCTCTAACTTAAAGCTATCATCAACATATCTACTAATATTTGAACTTAAGTTTTGTGCAAGGTGATAAATATTGATCTGCATTCTTCTACATGTTGACATCGAGTTAGACCAGCATCATTTATTGAAAATGTTTTCCTTTTTCCATTGTACAGTTTTGGCTTCTTTGTCAAAAATTAAGTGACCATAGGTGTGTGGGTTTATTTCTGGATCTTCGGTTTGATTCCATTGATCCACTGGTATGTTTCTATACCTAGTACCATGCTGTTTTTAATTACTATTGCTCTGTATTACAGTTTGAAATCTGGGATGGTGATACCTCCAGATGTTTTATCGTACAGGATTGATTTCGCTATTCTGGGTTTTTTGTTGTTCCATATGAAGCTGAGAATTTTTCTTTCAAGGTCTGTAAAGAATTCTGTTGGCATTTTCATAAGAATTGCATTGAATCTGTATATTGCTTTTTATAGGATGGTCATTTTTATTATGTTGATCCTATGTATCCATGAGCATGGGAGATTTTTCCATCTTCTGATGACCTCTTTAATTTCTTCTTTCATGGACTTGAAGTTCTTGTCATACAGAGCTAAACCAAGAATTCACAAAAGAGGAGTCTCTAATGGCTGAGAGACACTTGAAGAAATGCTCAGCTTCCTTAATCATCAGAGAAATGCAACTCAAGACAACTCTGTGATTCCATCTCACACCTGTCAGAATGACTAAGATCAAAAACTCAAATGACAGCACATGCTGGCGAGGTTGTGGAGAAAAAGGAACACTCCTCCATTGCTGGTGGGGGTGCAAACTCATACAACCTCTGTGGAAATCAGTCTGGCGATATCTTAAAAAACTGGAATAGCTCTACCTCAAGACCCAGTCATACCACTCCTGGGTATACACCCAAACGATTCCTCACCAAACGACAAGGAACTCCTCAACTATGTTCATAGCAGTTCTATTTGTAAGAGCTAGAAATTGGAAACAACACAGATGTCCCTCAACTGATGAATGGATTAAAAAACTGTGGTACATTTACACAATGGAATACTACTCAGCCATCAGAAACAAGGAAATAATGCAATTTGCTGCCAAATGGATGAATCTAGAAAAGTTCATCCTGAGTGTGCTAACCCAGACCCAGAAAGATGCACATGGCATCTATACACTTAAAACAGTATTTTAGCCAAATAGTACAGGATAACTATACTACAACCAACACACCAAACAGACTTTGTTACCTGTTAGTGGGATACTTTGCCCTAGTGGAGCTGCCATGTAGGCCCCCAGTGCAAGAGGAAACTCTAAGCCCTTATATGACTGCTGAACTGAGGGGGGCTAATATGTAGGGGCACCCCACACTGGAGGAGTAGGATAGATGGGAGAAGGGGGAGAGGTGAGAAGGTGAGATGGGGAAGGGTGGAGAGGGGGAACTGTGATGGAGATGTAACCTGAAGTAATAAATAAAAATAAAAAATATTTGAACATTCTTTGTTTTCCCTACAGTATCAAATAAGAACTATTCTCTATACTGTACTAGAAGGAGATTATTAAATCAAATTGAGTAAACTATCACTCACACCCCTTCATGGATTTAAATGTAATAATAAAATGAATACATGACACTGATCAACCCTAATTCTTACCAGATACAGTGGTACCTGATGTCAAAAATTGTTAGAACATATTACATATCCCTTAGGCTACTACAAGCATGATAAAAGTCATGTTCTCAACACCTTAATATGGAAATCAAAGTAACTCACTCTGTATTCTTACCAAAGATTAGTCTGAGAAAATTACACAATTTATATTAAATATTTGTAGGCATATGCATCACATTATTGTAAACTCACAGAAGATAATGAAGTATTTATTCTTGTATATCCTGATGTGAAGAAACTTATAACTTATAGTCAGAACACAGTTGTACACAGTTGTATATAGTATATGTATTCATATGTAGATGCATATGTGTGTATCTGAATAAACACATAATTTCCTCTGCTTTACCAATAGCATTTCAAAACCCAAAAGAAAAATCTTGTCTCCATATAGAATCCCCTCAGATTCCACTCTCTTCTTTCATTTGTAGGAATATTTGAAAGGACTTACACATGTCTGAGTCTTCTCTGGTCCAGTGACAGTTTTTACATGTATGGAAGATTTATCTTTTCTTTATTAAATATCTGTATCCTTCTATAATAAAGTCCACACATACATATATTTTGTTATTATAATTTTATTCTAAATTTCCACAAGAAATTCTAAAAGCATGATCAAATTAAATTATGAATATATTTTCAAGTGAAATAATAATTATTATTCTATATATCTACTTTTCTCGAGCATCTTGAATTATAAAAATTAAAACAAAATGACATCAGACAAATAGTGGCTTTTTGGAGAGAACAATAGATCATCACATAAATTATATATAATTATTTCAGAACTAAATATAGGGAGAGAATACATGTTTGGTTATGAAAATGTCCTAGTTTATCCATTTTATGGATATTAATTGTAAGATTTCTAGATTTGTAAAAGAAAAGGATAGTTGCCTACATCTATAAACATTAAAAGTGTGGGGCTGTCTTTGACCCACTTGTACTTGACTTTTGTGCAGGGTGATAAATATGAATCTATTTGCATTCTTCTACATGTAGACATCCAGTTAGAGCAGCACCATTTGTTGAAGATGCTATGTTTTTCCCATCGCATGGTTTTGGCATCTTTGTGAAAAATCAAGTTTCTATACGTGTTTGGTTTTATTTCTGGGTCTTTGATTCAATTCCATTGACCAACGTGTTGTTTTTATGTCAATACCATTAAGTTGTTATATCTCTTGGCAAATAAAACCCCTTGCTTCAACTGTAGACAGAATGCTGTCCAAAAAGGACAAAACTTGGAAGCAGGTAAGTTGACAGCCTAGATCTGCCAAGAGAGGGTAGGCAAGGCCTTCATAATTCCTGCTCTACAACCAATGTCTGTCAGAGAAACGGGGCCAAACAGCTGAAGATTGATGCTGTAATGTATGGAGAGAAATTGGGAACTGTACAGGCAGCCTCTGGTATGTAATTTCTTAGTTTTGGAAGTTGCTGGTCCTGCACTTCCTGTATAACCAGATATATTTATACCTCTCAGGTCTCTGAGGTAGTTGAGGAATAGATAGCTAGAGTCTCATAGTTAAATTTTGAGTTGTTTAGGAATCAAGAGGGTGTTCTGGATCTAAAAAGATATTTTTAAAATTGTGATGCAAGTTAGGATGAAAGCTGAGTTGGATATAGAACTAATGCTTTGTAGCAAAGCTTTTTTTAATAATTTATTTTTTATTTCTTCAAGTTACACCTCAATCACAATCCCCTCCCTACTCCCCCCTCCAGTCCCACCCTTCCACACTCCTCCCCCTCAACCCCCCCATCCTCTTCCCTTCTTTTTTTTTTAGGTTTAGGTATTTCTTTTTTCCCCCCAGCAGCTCTCCCTTTCAGTCCAAAAAATGGTTCTTTTTCTTATAACTATAAATACAATACAAAACAACAGAAATAAATAGGCCACAATTATAAGAGTTATATGGCTTAGCATACATTCCCAATGTCCGCTCCATATGTATTTGGCACCTGACTTTAACATTCTACTATCTAACCATCTCCATGAGTTTAAAGTTCTATATCTAACTCAGCTTTCATACTAACTTGCCTCACAATTTTAAAAATATCTTCTTAGATCTGGAACACCCTCTTGATTCCTAAACAACTCAAAATTTAACTATGAGACTCTAGCTATCTATTCTTCAACCACCTCAGAGACCTGAGAGGGATAAATATATCTGCTTATATAGGAAGTGCAGGGCCTGCAGCTTCCCAAACTAAGAAATGACATACCAGTGGCTGCCTGGACAGTTCCCATTTTCTCTCCATATATTACAGCATCAATCTTCAGCCATTTGGCCCCATTTCTCTGACAGACATTGATTGTAGAGCAGCTTTAAGGCAGGGATGATGATACCTGCAGAGATTCTTTTATCATACAGGACTGTTTTCTATATTGAGATTTTTATTTTTCCATATGAAATTGAGAATTGTTCTTTCAAGATCTGTAAAGAATTGTGCCCATCTTACACCTATCAGAATGGCTAAGATCAAAAACTCAAGTGACTACACATGCTGGCGATGATGTGAAGAAAGGGAAACTCTACTCCATTGCTGGGAGTACAACTAATTTGGAAATCAATATGGCACTTTATTAGAAAATTGGGAATAGCTCTACCTCAAGACCCAACTATACCACTCCTGGGCACATACCCAAAATATGTTTCACATAACCACAAGGACATTTCCTCAACTATGTTCATAGCAGCTTTATTCTTAATAACCAGAAACTGGAAACAACTCAGCTGTCCTTCAACCAAGAAATGGATGAAGAGATTTTGGTACATTTACACAATAGAATACTACTCAGCTATTGGAAACAAGAACATCATGAAATTTGCAGGCAAATGGTTGGAACCAGAAAAGATCATCCTGAGTGAGGTAACACAGACCAAGAAAGACACACACAATATGTACTAACTCATAAGCAGATATTAGCCATTAAGTACAGGATAACCATGCTACAATCCAGAAACCCAAAGAAACTAAGTAACAAGGAGGGCTTAAGGGCTGATGCTTGAATCCCTCTAAGTAGGTGAGATAAAATAGACATCGGAAGTGGATGGAGAGAGGGATCTGGACAGGAACCCAACATTGCTACCATCCAAGAAGCTTTATCCAGCAGATAATGGAAAAAGATGCAGAGACCCACAGCCAAACATTAGGTGAAACTCAGGGAGTCTTGTGGAAACATTAGGGGAAGGTTTGATGGAGCTGGAGGGGTCAAGGACACCACAAGAAGACTTACATAGCCAATTAACAAAGACAAATTGGGGCTCATATAAACAGAACCACAAACCAAAGAATTTGCAAGGACTATTCCTAAGCCCATTACACATATGAAGCTGATGGGCTGCTTGGTCCTCAAGTGAATCCCCTAACAATTGGAGTGGGAACTATCTAAGACTTGGTCTCTGTTGTCTCCATCTGGGCCCCATTTTCCTAGCAGACCTGCCTTACCTTGCCTCAGTGGAAGAGCAGGCACTTAGTCTTGATGCAACTTGATGTGCCAAAGTGGATTGGTACCAGATGGAGGTGGGGGTTACAGGAAATTGTGTGGGAGGATAGGACTGGGAGGAGGGAAGGGAAGGGGGTTGCGATTGGAATATAAAATAAACAAATTAATTTTAAAAAGCAAAGCAAACAATAAAATAGCAGCAAAAGCAAACCTACCAAACTGTAATCAAATGAACACACACACACACACACACACACACACACACACACACACACTCTTGTGTGGGGTTGGTGAGATGATTCAGTATTTAAGAAGGACCCAGGTTTGGTTCCTAGTACCTACATGGCAGCACAAGAGTCTGTTCCTGCAGTTCCAGGGTTTCTTTTATCCTCTTCTGGCTCAAGAGAACACCAGACACATGTGAGGTATACACACACACACACACACACACACACACACACACACACACACACACGTAAACATGCATACACATAAAATAATTTTTAAATGAAAATGTGTCATATAAAAATAATGAAAACATTACTTGTGCTGGCCTAAATGTACAGGTATATCATGATACGTCAAATGATGATCAGAGTGTTTGTAAATACACACATTTGCATGTCTTCATCTTAGTTTCCATGCTAATTTGTACAAACTATTTGACCATAGGTAGAGTAGTCTCTGCAAAATTAAGAAAGAATGCTCACTACATATAACTTCTATGGCTGATTATACACAATTCATTTGAGTTTCATTTGTTTTAATGGTTTGTGAGTAATTAGACATTCATGCCTAGAGTGTTTATTGCTGAAACAAACCAGATTAGAGTTCACTTTGAAATTCTCATGGTTACATTTCAATTGCCTGATTTGATTTAGAAATAAAAGATCAAAATATATGATATGCCTATGTGAAGATGTTCATGACTTTGTATCTGAATTTTTTAAAAGAAATGTATGAATAGTGATGAGGAGATATTGAGAGTTTCTATAGAATAGATAACACCATATCTACAGACCTGTAAATAGCTTAAAAGCTTCATTAAGCTGTTTTGAGCAATTTCCTTAAGGGAAAGAATAATTATATTTTCAATACTTTCAAGCAGTGATAATAGTGTTAATAATCTCCTCCTTTAGGTAAACTGATCTTCCTCTGGAAGAACAGCCAATAAATGTTCTTAACCACTGAGTCATGTCTCCAGCTGGAGGAGGGAGAGGGAGGGGGGAAGAAAAAACGAGGAGAGAATATGAATGTGCCACACACTAAACAAAATTTTTTGTTGTAATTTTTTAGACAGGGTTTCACTGTGCGGCAGACCTTGATCCACTTACTTCTGTCTCCAAAGTACTGGGCATAAAGGTATGTGCCACCAAGTCAAACATTGGACAGAGACCTGGAAGTCTTATGGAAGAGTTGTGGATAAGACAGAGGCACCAGAAGGGAACAAGACCAACAGAGGCAGCTAACCTAGGCCCATGGGGGCTCGCAGAGATTAATCCATCAACCAAAGAGCATGCGTGGACTGAACCCAGGCCCCCTACACTCATGTAGCTGAGGGGCAGCTTGATCTATATGTGGGCCCCTAGCAATAGGAGCTGGGGCTGTCTCTGACATGGACTCTGTTGTCTACTTTCCCCTCGCTGATGTGCATTATCTGGCTTCAATACAAGAGGATGCACTGAAGTTCTGATGCAACATGAAATACTGGGGCAGATTGGTGTGGGGGTCCCTTCTCTGAGAAGAAAGGAGGAGTGGGGAAAGATACTGGGAGGGTAGGATTGGGAGGAGAGGAGGCAGGAGGCTGTGATCAAGATGTAAAATGAATAAATAAATAATTTTTTTAAAGATGTGTTCCACCACTGCCACCTGGCAACAAACTTAAATATGAGGAGACTAAAGGCTAGAGAGAAGGATTTTGTATCTATTTACTTATAGCATACCCAGTTAAATATACCATGAATATTTCTGAATAAAGCAAAAGAAAAAGGGAAGGAGAAAAGTCCTATAATCAAATGTAATAAGTGGAAGAGACAGAATTCAATTACTTTTTCATAAATTATGTGTGTGTGTCTGTGTGTGTCCATGTATATATATATATATATATATATATCACCCTTCATCCTCTTAACAGATAATTATTATAAGCTATGACTAAACTAAAACAGAAATGCAGGGTTATAATTAAATATTAGTTTTATGTGGAGTAATGACAACATATCTAAATGAATTACTAATGAATCTTCAAACAGATACACAAACTTAATAGGTACAAAATATTAATTAGATATCAGTAGTTCCACACACATCTTTTTTTTTTTTCAGAATTCTTCTTCTTCTATTTTTATTATTCTTAGGTTTGGTTTTCCATAGTGTCCCAGGTTTCCTAGATTTTTTTTTAAATACTTTATTTTTTTTTCTTCAAGTTACATCTCAGTAACAAACCCCTCCCTATTCCCCCTTCCCATCCCGCCCTTCCACCCTCTTCCCCCCAGAAGTTTCCCCTTTCAGTCCAACAGATGGTTCCTTCTCTTATAACAGTAAGTATTATACAAAACAATAGATATAAATATGCCACCTTTATGAGAGTAAATTGGCCCAGTATACCTTCCCAATGTCCAGTTTATACATATTTGGCCCCTGACTTTAAAATTCTACTATCTAACCAACTCCATGAGTTTAAAGGTCTATATGTGACTCAACATTCATACTAACTTGCAACACACTTTTAAGAGTATCTTCTTAGATCTATAACACCCTCTTGATTCCTAAACAGTTCAAAATTTAACTATGAGACTCTAGCTGTCTATTCTTCAACCACCTCAGAGACCTGAGAAGGATAAATATATTTGCTTATATAGGAAGTGCAGGGCCTGCAGCTTCAAAAACTAAGAAAGAACATACCAATGACTGCCTGGACAGTTCCCATTTTCTCTCCATACATTCCAGCATCAATCTTCAGCCTTTGATTCCTGTTTATCTGACAGACATTTGTTGTAGAGCAGGGATTATGAAGGACTTACCTACCCTGTCTTGGCAGAGTTAGGCTGTCGACTTCCCTGCTACCAAGTTTTGTCCTTTTTGGACAGCAGTCTGTCTGCAGTTGGTGCAAGGGGTTTTTTCATGCCAAGAGAAAGGCTTGCCACTAATTCAACCATCTTACAGTGGAGGTTCTTCGATGCTTATCTTCTACTTGGAGTAGAATAAGGGGTGCTGTCAGGCACTGATATGTCTCGATATCAAAAAAAAATCTTGATTTAAGATAACATCTTTGAATGCCATATTCTGCAGATCTCTAGGGGTTTTTGAAGATGCCCTAACCATCTCTTGTATTTAGATAAGCAAATGTTGCTTGTCTCTTAGCAACTTGATTACTGGGTAGTTTAGAGAATATCTGTGATAGACTGTCATAGTAGCTAACAAAGAGACATGTTTGCATGACTAGGAGTTTGTTTTAACTATCCTAGACCGTTTTAGACGGTTGGTATCAAGAGGTCAGAGCTTCACATTTTATTTTTAAGTATCTCTAGGTATGATACCATTGGGAAGCATTTTGTTGAGTCACATATAGACCTTTAAACTCATGGAGTTGGGTAGATAGTAGAATGTTAAAGTCAGGGGCCAAATAGGTATAAACTGAACATTGGGAAAGTATACTGGGCCAGTTTACTCTCATAAATGTGGCATATTTATATCTATTGTTTTGTATAATACTTACTGTTATAAGAGAAGGAACCAGCTGTTGGACTGAAAGGGGAAACCTCTGGAGGGAAGAGGGTGGAAGGGCGGGTTAGGAAGGGGGAATAGGGAGGGGTTTGTTACTGAGATGTAACTTGAAGAAAAAAAAATAAAGTATTTAAAAAAAAAAAGCTGTGCTACAAAGCATTAGTTCTATACCCAACTCAGCTTTCATCCTAACTTGCATCACAATTTTAAAAATATCTTCTTAGATCCAGAACACCCTCTTGATTCCTAAACAACTCAAAATTTAACTATGAGACTCTAGCTATGTATTCTTCAACTACCTCAGAGACCTGAAAGGTATAAATATATCTGGTTATACAGGAAGTGCAGGACCAGCAACTTCCAAAACTAAGAAATGACATACCAGAGGCTGCCTGTACAGTTCCCAATTTCTCTCCATACATTACAGCATCAATCTTCAGCTGTTTGGCCCCGTTTCTCTGACAGACATTAATTGTAAAGCAGGAATTATGAAGGCCTTGCCTACCCTCTCTTGGCAGATCTAGGCTGTCGACTTACCTGCTTCCAAGCTTTGTCCTTTTTGGACAACATTCTGTCTACAGTTGAAGCAAGGGGTTTTACTTGCCAAGAGATATAACAACTTAATGGTATTGGCATAAAAACAACACGTTGGTCAATGGAATTGAATCAAAGACCCAGAAATAAAACCAAACACCTATAGAAACTTGATTTTTCACATAGATGCCAAAACCATGCGATGGGAAAAAGATAGCATCTTCAACAAATGGTGCTGCTCTAACTGGATATCTACATGTAGAAGAATGCAAATAGATTCATATTTATCACCCTGCACAAAAGTCAAGTACAAGTGGGTCAAAGACAGCCCCACACTTTTAATGTTTATAGATGTAGGCAACTATCCTTTTCTTTTACAAATCTAGAAATCTTACAATTAATATCCATAAAATGGATAAACTAGGACATTTTCTTAACCAAACATATATTCTCTCCCTATATTTAGTTCTGAAATAATTATATATAATTTATGTGATGATCTATTGTTCTCTCCAAAAAGCCACTATTTGTCTGATGTCATTTTGTTTTAATTTTTATAATTCATTTTGCTCCAGAGAAGTAGATATATAGAATAACAATTATTATTTCACTTGAAAATATATTCATAATTTAATTTGATCATGCCTTTAGAATTTCTTGTGGACATTTAGAATAAAATTATAATAACAAAATATATGTATGTGTGAACTTTATTATAGAAGGATACAGATATTTAATAAAGAAAAGATAAATCTTCCATATATGTAAAAACTGTCACTGGACCAGAGAAGACTCAGACATGTGTAAGTCCTTTCAAATATTCCTACAAATGAAAGAAGAGAGTGGAATCTGAGTGGATTCTATATGGAGACAAGATTTTTCTTTTGGGTTTTGAAATGTTATTGGTAAAGCAGAGGAAATTATGTGTTTATTCAGATACACACATATACATCTACATATGAATACATATACTATATACAACTGTGTACAACTGTGTTCTGACTATAAGTTATAAGTTTCTTCACATCAGGATATACAAGAACAAATACTTCATTATCTTCTGTGAGTTTACAATAATGTGATGCATATGCCTACAAATATTTAATATGAATTAACTGTGTAATTTTCTCAGACTAATCTTTGGTAAGAATACAGAGTAAGTTACTTTGATTTCCATATTAAGGTGTTGAGAACATGACTTTTATCATGCTTGTAGTAGCCTAAGGGATATGTAATATGTTCTAAGAATTTTTGACATCAGGTACCACTGTATCTGGTAAGAATTAGGGTTGATCAGTGTCATGTATTCATTTTATTATTACATTTAAATCCATGAAGGGGTGTGAGTGATAGTTTACTCAATTTGATTTAATAATCTCCTTCTAGTACAGTATAGAGAATAGTTCTTATTTGATACTGTAGGGAAAACAAAGAATGTTCAAATATTTTTTATTTTTATTTATTACTTCAGGTTACATCTCCATTACAGTTCCCCCTCTCCACCCTTCCCCATCTCACCTTCTCACCTCTCCCCCTTCTCCCACCTATCCTACTCCTCCAGTGTGGGGTGCCCCTACATATTAGCCCCCCTCAGTTCAGCAGTCATATAAGGGCTAAGAGTTTCCTCTTGCACTGGGGGCCTACATGGCAGCTCCACTAGGGCAAAGTATCCCACTAACAGGTAACAAAGTCTGTTTGGTGTGTTGGTTGTAGTATAGTTATCCTGTACTATTTGGCTAAAATACTGTTTTAAGTGTATAGATGCCATGTGCATCTTTCTGGGTCTGGGTTAGCCCACTCAGGATGAACTTTTCTAGATTCATCCATTTGGCAGCAAATTGCATTATTTCCTTGTTTCTGATGGCTGAGTAGTATTCCATTGTGTAAATGTACCACAGTTTTTTTTTAATCCATTCATCAGTTGAGGGACATCTGGGTTGTTTCCAATTTCTAGCTCTTACAAATAAAACTGCTATGAACATAGTTGAGGAGTTCCTTGTCGTTTGGTGAGGAATCGTTTGGGTGTATACCCAGGAGTGGTATGACTGGGTCTTGAGGTAGAGCTATTCCAGTTTTTTAAGATATCGCCAGACTGATTTCCACAGAGGTTGTATAAGTTTGCACCCCCACCAGCAATGGAGGAGTGTTCCCTTTTCTCCACAACCTCGCCAGCATGTGCTGTCATTTGAGTTTTTGATCTTAGTCATTCTGACAGGTGTGAGATGGAATCACAGAGTTGTCTTGAGTTGCATTTCTCTGATGATTAAGGAAGCTGAGCATTTCTTCAAGTGTCTCTCAGCCATTAGAGACTCCTCTTTTGTGAATTCTTGGTTTAGCTCTGTATGATAAGAACTTCAAGTCCATGAAAGAAGAAATTAAAGAGGTCATCAGAAGATGGAAAAATCTCCCATGCTCATGGATACATAGGATCAACATAATAAAAATGACCATCCTACAAAAAGCAATATACAGATTCAATGCAATTCTTATCAAAATGCCAACAGAATTCTTTACAGACCTTGAAAGAAAAATTCTCAGCTTCATATGGAATAAAAAAAAAAAAAACCCAGAATAGCGAAATCAATCCTGTACAATAAAACATCTGGAGGTATCACCATCCCAGATTTCAAATTGTAATACAGAGCAATAGTAATTAAAAACAGCACGGTACTAGGTATAGAAACAGACCAGTGGATCAATGGAATCAAACCGAAGATCCAAAAATAAACCCACACACCTATGGTCACTTAATTTTTGACAAAGAAGCCAAAACTGTACAATGGAAAAAGGAAAACATTTTCAATAAATGATGCTGGTCAAACTCGATGTCAACATGTAGAAGAATGCAGATCAATATTTATCACCTTGCACAAAACTTAAGTTCAAATATTAATAGATATGTTGATGATAGCTTTAAGTTAGAGATAATGCCAATTTCACCATTACTGTAATTTTCAATTTATTTCTGCTGGAATAATAATTTAGGGTAAGAAAGATTTTATATTTAATGAATGTTTATTGAAAGAACAAGTATTATAAAACATATTTTATTGAACTGTTTCCTGTTGGAGATTTATGCATACACATGTTTTCACTATAGACATTTAGCCTGAAATATTTATGAAAGTAATATTTATACATGTGAACATGACATTTTGAAAAGTTTGGGGCAGGGGACTGTTATGTAGGGACACTCCACTCCAGAGGAGTTGGATGGAAGGGATAGGGGTAGAGAGTGGGAGGGCAGGGAGGGATTGAAAGAGGACACTGTGATGGTGATGTAACCTGAAGTAATAAATAAATATTTAAAAAAGAAAAGTTATATTTTGAATCCTATATTTTCCTTAAATAACTTCAGAGTAATTTTTCCCATTAAATTAACTTACTTTTTACTTGAAAAAGTGGAGCTTTTTGTTTGTTTTACCTGTGTTGTACATGCCTCCTTCCATGAGACCTATGTTTTTCTTCTATTCTTAAATTTTCTGTCTTTATTGCTAGGATTACTACAGATCTATCCTGACACCAGGGTATTTTCATTTTTCCACTGTAATGTCAGTATTAACACCTAACACTTAATGTCCCCTAGTTGTTAGATTTCTTAACTAGATGCATGCACCATTGGTGTTTACATGCAACAGACGGCTTAGCTGGGAGAGGAAGATAAATTTAGCTTGTGTTGGGTATGTATGAGTAATATCTTGGAAGGAAAAATTGTGTAGAGAAAAAGGACTTGAATTTTCCTATATTTTGAGAGCTCGGTTGGCTCTGCTTCTGAGAACTACATCTCTTCAGAAAACTGAACTTTCTTGTAGGTAGAGGTCGGAAATACTTTCTGGTTTGGTGAAGAACTGACTTTAAGAAAGGAACACTCATGTCTTCACATTTTAACCCTTGGAAAATCAAGCTCAAATGAAACAATTGGGTGACTGCTCACTGATGACCCTTTTCATTGTATTTATGATGAGTACTAGGTAGGCAGGCAGTGATTACTGATAGGCAAAGGAATGAATTAAAGACCACAAGTGGGAATGAATGCCTCGACAGGATGGCTGCCAAAGGGGAAAAAAATCCTTTCATGTGTATTTTGTTTGTTCATGACAGATTCATATGTGGAAATTATCTTTCCTATTTTAAAGTCAGTGAAGACAAAGTTCAAAACAAAAAGGTTCAGAGAGTTGTCCAAAGGCTCCAGATTGTAAGTAATGAAGGCAGATTGGGACCCAAATTTGAGGTTCTGAATTCCCCACTCTTGGTTATACTTGAATATGCCCTATTATTCTCATTCAATCTGATCTTGGGTATCAGGTGACTAACTGATTTCTACTTTTACTTATGGCTTATGGGAGAAGTGCAATTGCTCTTGACCTTGGAGAATGACACCTGATTCTTCTGATACATTCCAACATTGATGGCAGCAGCTGTTTTAAATATTCATGTGTGTAAACACTTGGACAATGTGATATCTTACCTTTCTGCTTTTCCAAGAGGAGAAATCTGTGTTTACAATACTTTACAACTTGAATTTAATTCAAACTTTTACATGTATGCCTATATACATTTTCAAAATATATCTTCAAATTTTAAGGCTGACATTTAAAAAAACTGTGCTTGTATGTGTATATGTATATATGAACGTGTGACATAGGATATATGTGCTGTGTAAGCAAGTGGAACAATGTATGTGTGGAGGTCAGAGGGTGAGTTTTGGGAGTTGAATCTTGCCTTCCACCTTGTAGAGGTAGGGTATCTCTTGTCTCTGCCATTCCACAATCTACTCCAAACTAGGCAGTCTGCAAACTCAAGCTTCTAGACAGTTCTCCTGTTTCTTCTTCTCTTGGGAGTTCTTGGATTAATTAGTTCCACCACATCCAGCTTTTTGTCTTTACATAAATTCTGGAAATTGAATCAGGCTGCCAGGCTTGTGTGATTAGCATATTTTAGCTGTTGTGCTACCTCCACAGTCAACAACTATAATAATAGTAATAATAAAATTATTATTACTATTATTATTATATAAAGGTTATTTTTTCTTAGAATGGGAACATATCCTGGAGGTTGAACCTAGGATGTGTGGCATGGTAGGGAAAACACTCCACCACTGAGCTAGCACATTCTATGGACCTGAGTTTTGTATCAATTAACTGATGTTGATGGCTTCCCCACACTCAGAGCTGCTGGAGTTTTAATATCATGGTTTTCAGGTTTGTTTCTTTTTCTTCTGTACTGGGGTTTGAATCTAGGACCTCGCTAATGCAAGGTAAACTCTACTACTGAGTCCTCAGCTTAAATTCCTCTTCCTTTGGAAAAAAATGTGAGCTGCTACTTTTCTATTTTAAGAAAGAGTGCACTTTGATTTCTAATCAGATGCCAGGAATATTCTTACCTCCAGTTTTAACAGTCAAAAAGGTCTGCAAATAGTGGCAAAATGTTTCATGTGAGGAGAATACTAGTTGAGAAGAATCAATTTAAGAATCAATTTGGAAAACAACAGATTACTAAATTCCACTATTCTGCTTGACTCTCAGACCCATGACCCTCAGGTGGATTTGTATGGTATGCTAGAGCCACTGACTTTCTAGCATCTAACAGAAGAAACTGGATTTTTTCAAAGCTGGGCATCCTTTTGAGAGTCTGATTTCTCTGACAATGAAATGTTAAGTTAGATGAAATCAACTAAGAAAGCAAACTTTAGCCTCATTGTTTCTTATGTGACATGACAACAGAAAAGACAATGATATCTGACTAATGAACTTACATTTTCCATGATCAACTAGTGATTTGTCTCTCAAAAGCCATACCTGTTACATGAAACTAAAGCGGAGGGTCATCTGGTTACTTATTTTCTACTAGCTTGGTTCTGATCAGTTTGCGTAGTCACCCAGTTTGAAGTAAAAGGGACACCGGTGTGCCATGAGAAGGACCAAAATCCACCCTGAGTTTTTCCTCCTGGCAAATAGAACAGCTTACATATTTTTTCAAAAAATTATGAGAAACAATTTTATTATCTTAAAAATGAAAGCAGTAATTCCCAAATCACATACTTATGAGGAAAGTAATAGAACTCTGCTTCCAAAACGGAGTCTCAAGATCAGCCACATCTGAACAACTGGAAAGCTTGCTAGAGATATAAATTATTGGGTCCTTGGCTAGGCCTGCTGAACTAGGCACTTCAAGTGTTGGGGTCCAATGACCTGTGTTTTAAGAAACCATTCAGGAAGTTCAGATTGTGGTACACAGTTAACTTTGAGAAGTCCTGGACTATATTAAAAGTGCAAAGAATATGCAAATACCCGCCTTTCAGTTTACCTTACAATATATGTGTGAAAGCTGACACTGAGCTTCACTTTCTGCGTTGTTCTTTCTGGGTATTTGTTTCAAATGCCTAGAAGACTGCCAAGTAGAGTAGGTAATATGTAAACATGAGTTGAATGGATAAATGGATGACTGCATAGGATGTTATTTATTTCAAATTTAGGGTAGACATATTCAAACATGTATTTCATTATGCTGGGTTTGCCAGTTTCAAAGTTGTTAGTGTGTTTTGAAGGAAGGACTATAATAAGAACACAGTTTAACTTGGGAATTGATAGATATTGGAACTGAGAGAGAAATTGAAAAGATTTTGGAATGAATAAAGTGAGAAAAAAGCTTTTCAGTATAGCATCTTACAATCTACAGTTTGGTAAAAACTTGTATTTAATCCTTCTCAGTTTTTCTTCTTTTCTAAGTTTGTTTCCAGATTAAAGGAACTTAAATTCTACTTTGAAATGCTGACTCTCATAAATAACTCAACCTATTAGTTTTATACTTAATAATATGGATTATAAAGGAATTAATTATGCTAAAATAGATTATCAGTTCACATTATGAGGCTTCAAATGGCTCTATCCACTGACACTTTCTGATGAAAATATTTTATTATTTTTCCTGCTGTATATAGTGGCCACATCTAAGATACTTGAAATATGAGCACTTGGAATGCAGCTAGAATAACTTGAGAACATAATTTTAAAAGTTACATGTGGCAAGTGGATAGCATGTTTGATCAAGTAACTCTATATGGATTTAAGAGTAGTGTGGTGGTTTGAATAGGTATGTCCCTATGGACATCCCTATGGACTCATGTGTTTGAATGTTTCGCCCATAGGAAGTAACAATGTTAGGAGGTGTGGCCCTGTTAGAGCAGGTAAAACCTTGGTAGAAGAAGTTGTCACTGTGAGGTGGGCTTTGAGGTCTTCTATGCTCAAGCTACACCCCGTTGTGGCACACAGTCTCCTTCTGCTGCCTTCAGATCAAGATGTAGAACTGTCTGCTCTTCTAGCATCATGTTTGCCTACACGCTGCCATGCTTCCCACTATGATGACAATGGAATAAACCTCTGAAACATAAGCTAGCACCAATTAAATGTTTTCCTTTATAAGAATTGTCATGGTATGATGTCTCTTCATAGCAATAAAACCAAACTAAGACAGAAGTTGGTACCAGGGACTGGGATATTGCTGCAACAGGCCTGACCATGCTTTTCTTTGGAGTAATGTGGGATTTGGGACTTGGATGCTTTAAGTGCAGCTTAATGGGCCACACTAGTAGAAACATGGAAAACAGTGGTGATGAGGGTGATTTGAACTGTGGGAACCTGGATCAAGAAGGTTCAGAAGAGAAAAATTTTAGTATGTTGCCTAGAGATTGTTCTTGTGATACTTTGATGATGAATGTGGGTGCTTTTGTCCTTTTCCAAAGAGTCTGCCTGATGCTAAAGTGAAAAGATTTAGATTGTTTTGGCAAGGTAAACCTCAAAACAGCCTAGCATAGACTCTGCCCTGTGGTTACTGGTACTCACTCTTATGAAGACCGTTTTGAGGAAATGGAGTAAGTTGAGCAAGAAAAGGTACAAAATACATGATTCGAGGAGAAAAGGAGCACCAAAAAGTGGAATAGAGCTAAATCCTGTGTTCAAGGAGGTAAATAAAGTAAGAATATTAAATGGAATAAAGGGAGTGGTGACCTCAGGGCAAAATTCCACCCAGCTAAGCTTCCATCTTGTGAAAAGGAATTAAAGGATAGTTTAGGTCCAGGCATGGAGGTACATGACTTTAATCCAAACACTCAGGAGACAGAAGCATGCAGATATCTGAGGTCAAGAGCAGCCTGGTCTATAGGTTGAGTTTCAGGCTAGCCAAGTTTAGTCAGTGAAAGAAATCCTAGAAAACAGAAAGCTGGTGAAGAGGTAATTGAACAAGGGGACCATGTTCCAGCTTTAGCAAACAGTAGAATTTGGCAGCTCTGGCTATGTGGTTCTGGCTTTGGAATTAAGAATAGAATGGCATGGGGACACATGCACCAGTACTTGGGAAGCAGAAGCAGGTGTATCTCTGTGAGTTTCGAGGCCAGCCTGGTCTACAAAGTGAGTCTAGGACTGTCAGGGATACATAGAGAAACCCTGTCTGAAAAAACAGTCATTTAATTTTTGACAAAGAATCCAAAATCGTACAATGGAAAAAGGACAGCATCTTCAACAAATGTTGCTGGTCCAACTGGATGTCGACATGTGTCGCGTCCCCCCTTGTCCAGCAAGGAATGATGCAACTCACAAAAGCTCTTCTCCTGCAGTTTATTCAGGTCCCTTGAAAACAGTCTTCCAAATAATGTGGCAGACCCAACCCACAGGCTAAATACTAATTAGACAGCCAGTCAAGTAAAGCCAAGTGGTGCTATCTTAGAGGTCTGCGTATGCGGAAGCAAGCCAGATCAGCAGTCTTTGCCAAATATGAACTTATTATCAAAAAGAACACTCACCGTCGGGCTGGTGGAAGGCGGAGGCCAGCGCCATCTTTAGGGCGCGGCACTTCGCAGCTCTCTACAATTTCTCCTTTTTTATTTTTTCTAAAGTTGGTAAAAGTCCCTGGAAAGGCTTCGCAATCCCTCTATCTGGGGATCTCACGGTGGGCCTGAGCCTGTAGGAGGGCGGTGCTCAAACTCTTACCCGTCTCTGGGTCAGCCTCCCCACTCGGGACTGCCCTGTCTTAGGTGGCCGAGACTTACCCGTCAACTCCGTCACTGACTTACCAGACCCTAATATCCGTGGAACGAATTCCTCAGTGGGCAGGGACTATGCTTAGTGAAGATTTACTTCACGGCAGCAAGCCATGCCTGAGGGGACTGGCCCGCCTCAATGGCGACAAGGGCTTGTATAATCATGGCTGCATTACGCTTTTGTGTGGCTCTCATTTTGTAGATGCACCATAGGCAAACCAGAGAGGCTAGCATCATTAGTATCGCCAAAGAGCCTACACCCGCCCACTCCTTAAGATGATCCACAGCCGTCTGTATCCAAGAAGTCAAGCCAGTAGCCAGGCTCAGATCCACCCGAGTGGAGTTGATGTGGATGATTGTCGCTCTCAGCTCTCTCATCAAATTTTCAAATTCAGCCGACCAATCCTGTAAGAGGAACTTTGACAATTGTCTAGACAAATTAGCAGCTTTTGTATAATTTTGATATTGTACGGAAGTAACACACAAACCTTGCATTTTCCACTCACACCCCAATTGTGCTAGTTGCCAAAGAGAATCAATCTGTTCTTGTATTAAATCTATGCGTTGATTAACTATCATAAGACCTCCTTTGAGATGAGAATTCATAGAGGTCTGAGTGTCCAATGCATGTGCCACAGTGGCTGAGATGTTATTCAGGGCATTGGCAGTCTGTATAGAACTAGACAAGGCAATAGCTGAGGCAGTAGCTCCCACAGCAGCAACAGTGATAGCAGTAACAATAGCTGCAGTGATGCCAAAATCTCTTTTAAATCTGAATAGCATCATGGTATTAGGAGCCTCTACAGGAACTGGTACATATCGAGGCATTCTAGTCACCACAGCCACAGGAAAGGCTGTGGCATTCTAGCATAGGGCATAAAAACATGTGCTTGGAGTGCATACTAACTTTTCTTCACCTAAGGATGCACTCCCATTATTTACAATCCACAGAAAAGGAGGCCAGAGACATACTGGCGAAGCTGAAAAGTTCTTGTTGCGGTAAGAATGAAATAAAGAATTAAAAGTACCAGAGCCACTACCGCTAGAGAAATCCAATCTGGTAGCAGACCCTAGGGAAAAATTACCTCTTTGATAAATTCCTCCTCCAAGCATAATGACAGGTCCCAAGTCCATGCAACTTCCATTTACTCCACACAAAAGCCACAAATCAAAAGGATTGGTGGCAGTCTGCTGAGGATCCCTAGTAGATATATCAAGCATTCCTGTACAAGACTTATTCACTATATTACTAATCATGGGGCTAAAGGAAAAATGATCTTGTTGAACCCAAACTGCTCTGCGCTCCTGACATCCAGTCCAGGGAAAAGGTCCTTCCTCTCCTGTGGATCCTTTACAAAAAGGTGCCCAGCGTGGCTGTTTGGGGGGGTTCCGGTCAGAGACTCGTGTGGGCTACCATCCTTCAAGACGAAAACCATTGCCTGAAAACAAACCATCACTCCTACCCCCAAACCTCAGTTGTGGTAAAAAATCTGCTGACTGCTGAGACAATTTAATGCATTTTGTATCATCTGACCTATTGAAGCTCATTAAAAAGCACAAACTACCCTTCAAGCTGACATTTCAATATTGCCCAGTCATCTACAGTGCCACACAAAATCTTAATTTGATAACTGGAATAAGGCACTATTATACTGGCAGGAGCAACTCCACAAGACTGCAAGCATTGTTGGATACCATTCAAGGCTAAAGCAGCAAGTGCAGTGGGATAATGTTCTATTCTGTTCTTACTTGTGTCCACATCCCCGGGCAGAAAGATCTCCCTACTTTCAGGGACTGAACTGGCTGCTCTGTCTGAGTGGCCTCTGGATATGGAGGAGGAGTCGAAGGCGCCATGGCAACGGCTTTGTTTACACCAGCTGCTGCCAGCCTGGCTGAAGGCTCTGTAGCTACGACTCCACCCACTCCGACTGCTGCTGACGCTGACGCTGACGTGTCAGGCGCCATGGCAACAGCTCCTCCCACACTGACTGCTGCCGATACGCCCTTCTGTTTTACTTTTTTCTTTTCCTTTTTTCTAATAACAGTCCTCTCCAACTGTTCTATTAGAGCGTGTAGCTCTCCTTCAGAATCTGTGCTCTCTGAGTCCTCTAAATCTCTAAAATCTCTAAAATTTCTAAGATCAGGATAGAGAGGAACTTTCTTTTTGTCTTCCTTTTCACTGTCTGCCTGCTCAGATTTTTTCGCCTTTGTTACTCCCCTTTTCACTGTCTGCCTGCTCAGATCTCTCCCCTTGTAGCAGTTCCAAGGCTGATTCTCCCTCTTTGATTGCATTACAACACCTCTGATCTTCTAAACAACTCCTCACCATTTTCCAAATCGGTCTTACTCCATGCTTCAGAGTCCCCTGCTCCCAAGCAAAATCCAAGTCCCTGCCTAATTTTTCCCAGCAGGATACTGTAAGATTCCCGGACACCGCAAACCACGGAGCCACAGAATCGCATTCATTCAGAAATCTCTCTAAGGTAGACTTCTTAATCTTTAAATTTCTAGCTAAAAGTAGCTCCTGAAGAGCCAGAAAAATTGGATGTGACTGAGACAATCCCATGTTTAAAAATTTTACTTTAGGTTCGCAACTTCCTGCGAAACTTTACCTTTAGGTTCGCAACTGCCTGCGAAACTTAACCCTTTAGGTTCGCAACTGCCTGCGAAACTTAACCCTTTGTTTGCTATTTCTGCAAAACTTAACTGCTTGTTCACTATCTCTGCGAAACTTTATCTTTTGTTCGCTATCTCCGCGAAACTTTATCTTGTGTTCGCTATTTCCGTGAAACTTTATTGTCCTGATTTATCCCAGGAACTTACCAAGCGCTTCCCCTGACTGCAGGAGTTCTGAGTCTTTTCTGGTTCCCCGTACGGGCCACCACTTTGTCGCGTCCCCCCTTGTCCAGCAAGGAATGACGCAACTCACAAAAGCTCTTCTCCTGCAGTTTATTCAGGTCCCTTGAAAACAGTCTTCCGAATAATGGGGCAGACCCAACCCACAGGCTAAATACTAATTAGACAGCCAGTCAAGTAAAGCCAAGTGGTGCTATCTTAGAGGTCTGCGTATGCGGAAGCAAGCCAGATCAGCAGTCTTTGCCAAATATGAACTTATTATCAAAAAGAGCACTCACCGTCGGGCTGGTGGAAGGCGGAGGCCAGCACCATCTTTAGGGTGCGGCACTTCGCAGCTCTCTACAGACATGTAAAAGAATGAAATTAGACCCATACGTATCACCTTGTACAAAACTTAAGTCCAAGTGGATCAAAGACCTTAACATAAGGCCGGTCACAGTAAATCTACTAGAAGAGAAAGTGGGAAAAGCCCTCAAACTAATTGGCACAGGCGACAACTTCCTGAACAGAACACCAACAGCTCAGGACTTGAGATCAACAATCAATAAATGGGACCTCATGAAACTGAAAAGCTTCTGTGAGGCAAAAGACACTGTCATTCGAACAAAATGGCAGCCTACAGACTGGGAGAAAATCTTCACCAACCCCACATCTGACAGAGGGCTAATATCCAAAATCTACAAAGAACTCAAGAAATTAAATGCCAAGAAACCAAATAATCCAATCAAAAAATGGGGGACAGAGCTGAATAGAGAATTCACAAAGGAGGAATCCCTAATGGCTGAGAGACACTTGAAGAAATGCTCAACATCCTTAATCATCAGAGAAATGCAACTCAAGACGACTCTGAGATTCCATCTCACACCTGTCAGAATGGCTAAGATCAAAA
>CAJQZJ010029903.1:0-28198 GCA_907164525.1 Lophiomys imhausi | reverse complement strand
AAACTAAATCAAAATCAGATTAACAGCTTAAACAGCCCAATAACACCCAAGGAAATAGAAACAGCCATTAATAATCTCTCAACCAAAAAAAAAGCCCAAGGCCAGATGCTTTAGCATGGAATTCTACAGGACCTTCAAAGAGGAATTAACACCATTACTTTTCAAATTCTTCCACCACATAGAAACAGAAAGAACACTGCCAAACTCATTCTATGAGGCCACTGTCATTCTGATTCCTAAACCACACAAAGACTCAACAAAGAAAGAGAACTTCAGACCAATCTCCCTCATGAACACAGATGCATAAATACTTAATAAAATACTAACAAATCGAATTCAAGAACACATCAAAAGTATCACAAACCGTGATCAAGTAGGCTTCATCCCTGGAATGCAGGGATGGTTCAATATACGAAAGTCTATCAATGTAATTCACCACATAAACAAGGTGAAAGAAAAAAACCACATGATAATCTCGCTAGATGCAGAAAAAGCATTTGGCAAAATCCAACACCCCTTCATGCTAAAAGTTCTGGAGAGAACGGGCATACAAGGACCATACCTAGAAATAATAAAGGCAATATACAGCAAGCCAGTAGCCAACATCAAATTAAATGGAGAGAAGCTTGAAGCATTTCCTCTAAAATCAGGGACAAGACAAGGATGTCCACTTTCACCATATCTCTTCAATATAGTACTGAAGTCCTTGCTAGAGAAATAAGAAAACTAAAGGAGATCAAAGGGATAAAAATTGGAAATGAAGAAGTCAAATTATCCCTGTTCACACATGATATGTTAGTATACATAAGCGACCCCAAAAACTCCACCAAAGAACTCTTACCGCTGATAAACAACTTCAGCAAGGTGTCTGGATACAAAATTAACTGAAAAAAATCAGAAGCCCTTCTTTATACAACAAACAAATATACCGAGAAAGAAATAATAAAACAACCCCCTTCACAATAGCCAAAAACAACATAAAATACCTGTGGTAACTCTAACCAAGCATGTAAAGGACCTATCCAACAAGAACTTCAAGCCCCTGAAGAAAGAAATGGAAGAGGCCTTTAGAAGATGGAAAGATCTCCCATGCTCATGGATAGGTAAGATCAACATAATAAAAATGGCTATCCTACCAAAAGCAATATATATATTTAATGCAATTCCTATCAAAATACCAACACAATTTTTTATAGACCTGGGTAAAGCTAGTCTCCACTTCATATGGAACAACAAAAAGCCCAGAATAGCTAAATCAATCCTGTACAATGAAAAAACATCTGGAGGTATCACCATCCCAGATTTCAAGCTGTACTACAGAGCAACAGTAATAAAATCAGCATGGTACTGGTATAGAAACAGACCAGTGGATCAATGGAATCGAACTGAAGACCCAAATATGGACCCACACACCTATGGCCAACTAATCTTTGACAAAGAAGCCAAAACGTCACAATGGAACAAGGACAGCGTCTTCAACAAATGGTGCTGGTCCAACTGGATGTCCACTTGCAAAAGAATGAAATTAGACCCATACCTATCACCTTGTACCAAACTTAAATCCAAGTGGATCAAAGACCTTAACATAAAGCCGGCCACACTAAATATACTAGTAGATAAAGTAGGAGAAACCCTCGAACTCCTTGGCACAGATGACAACTTCCTGCACAGAACACC
This sequence comes from Lophiomys imhausi, assembly GCA_907164525.1. NCBI lineage: Eukaryota > Metazoa > Chordata > Mammalia > Rodentia > Muridae > Lophiomys > Lophiomys imhausi. The sequence goes on along the minus strand of CAJQZJ010029903.1, from coordinate 26,521 downwards.
AACAGCTCAGGACCTGAGATCAACAATCAATAAATGGGACCTCATGAAACTGAAAAGCTTCTGTAAGGCAAAGGACACTGTCATTCGAACAAAACGGCAACCAACAGACTGGGAGAAAATCTTCACCAACCCCACATCTGATAGAGGGCTATTATCTAAAATCTACCAAGAACTCAAGAAACTAAATGCCAAGAAAACAAATAATCCAATCAAAAAATGGGAGATGGAGCTAAATAGAGAATTCACAAAGGAGGAATCCCTAAGGGCTGAGAGACACCTGAAGAAATGTTCAACATCCTTAATCATCAGAGAAATGCAACTCAAGACCACCCTGAGATTCCACCTAACACCTGTTAGAATGGCTAAGATAAAGAGCTGAAATAATAGCGCATGCTGGCGAGGGTGTGGAGAAAGGGGAACCCTACTCCATTGCTGGTGGGAGTGCAGGCTTGTGCAACCACTATGGAGGTCTGTCTGGTGATATCTTAGAAATCTAGGAATAACCTTGCCTCAGGACCAAGCCATACCGATTTTGGGTATACACCCAAAGGACCTCTCATGGAGACATAGGGAAGTCTCCTCATCTATGTTCATAGCAGCCTTATTTGTAATAGCTAGAAATTGGAAACAACCCAGATGTCCCTCAACTGAAGAATGGATTAAAAAATTGTGGTACATCTATACAATGGAATATTACTCAGCTATAAGAAACAGTGAAATCATGCAATTTCCAACCAAATGGATGGATCTAGAGAAGCTCATCCTGAGTGAGCTAACCCAGGCTCAGCAGGATGCACATGGCATCTATTCACTTATAGTAGGATTTTAACTATATCGTACAGGATATCTGTACTACAACCAACACACCAAAAGGAACATGGACATAATTCTTTTTTTATCTTTTTCTTCTTCCTTCTTTTTTTCTTTTTTCCTTTTCCTTTTCCCTTGTCTTGTTCCTCTCTTTTTTTGTTGATATTCTTTGTTTTTGTGGGTTTGTGTGTTTGTTGGTCTTTTTTTTAGTATTCCCCCAGTAGCAAGGAGACATCTTTCACTGGCTGTACTGCCTCGTAGGCCCGCGGTGAATGAAGAGGCTCTTGGCCCTCATATGACTCCTGGTCTGTGGTGAGAGACTGTTAGGCAGGGACACTCCACCCCAGAGGAACAAGACGGAAGGGTCAGGGGGTAGAGCATGGGAGGGTGGGGCTGGGAAGCGGGAAAAGAGGACAATATTATAAGGATGTAACCTGAAGCAACAAACAAATAAATTTATTAACTAAAAAAAAAAAAAAAAAAAAAAAAAAAAAAGGGTAGGTGGCAGGGCTGAGACACTGTGAATGGAATAGAGGATACAGCCGTTCGGCCTGGTTTTGCAGACTTCAAGGTGTAGAGAAGACGTGGAGGTAGGGAAAATACAAGAGAAATGTGGTGTTGGCCCATGCCTTTGACTTCAGCGGAGATGGGGGGAGCACCTTAGAGTTGACGGTCTTATGTATTCTGGAGTCATACGGAGCGGTGTGTTGAGGGTGCATACTCTTGGTCCCACCATTCAAGAAGAGTACACCCTTGGTCCCAGCACACTGGAGACAGAAACGGGCAGATCCCAGCGCTCAGGGTCAGCCTGATGCAGGGCAAACTCTAAATAGAGAAAGATTTCGAACCAGGAGTGGTGGAACACATCTTTGATCCCTTCAGGTGGGAACCACAGTTCTCTGATCCCAATAATTAGAGTTCAGAGACACACACATGGGATTTGGAGGGACCTAGGTTTGGAGGCTACTTACAAAAGGCCTTCTCTATGCAGGCAGATTGTCCTTTGGGATCTGAAAATATATACACTGGACCTGGTTTAGCTCCAAGGTGACAGAATGATTTCTTTAACCCGGATTGAAAGATAACGCTTTGTATGTTGTCGGAAGGCCAAATTTGCTTCAGGAGAAGTACTACCTCGCCCCCCCCCCCCCAAAAAAAAAAAGAAAAAAAAGAGGGCAATTGTCCCAGGGTTGGGATTGGGGCAGGGCTCTGTTCTTATCTTTCCAGGAGAATCGAAGCGTCCATTAGGGGAGCCTGGGGACGGCTGGACAGCGGAAACCTCAGCAGAGAGCAGAATCAGGCACCAAGGAGGACGAGTGACCCAGTTGATTCTGCCTGTCAGACTTCCTCAATAGCTGTCTCCATCAGGGGCCTGCAACCACCACGGCAATCCAATGTCGCTGGGACCGCTCAGCTCTACACAATGCCCCGGCCAGAACCTCAGTGAAGCCTGCAAGATAAGATTCTGCCTACAAACCCCTTAGGTCATCTAAACAGCTGAGAACAGAAGGACTGAACATAAAAGGAGTGTACTAACATTTTAAACCATTTTTTCCATTTGGGTTCGGGCCCCAAACAGGTCTACTACAACCCAAATCAGCAGGAAGTCACTTTAAGAGAGCGATGTCCCATTCCCAGAGGATGGGGAAGGTGTTTCTCCGCCCTTCTTTTTGGTTATTTGAAGGATAACTGAAAACTCCGATATTTAGGGGAAGAGATTACAAGCTGATAAATGGTCCTTTTTAATGGGTTTTGGAGGTTAGCCCCAGGGACTTCCTACTTTTCCTTTTCTGTATCCTTCCTCTCCTATGTAGGAGTGCATAGGCTTGAGAAAAATGAGATATAGACATAGCACAGGAAGGTCCAAGAAGAAGGGGCTGATTATTGAATATGCCCTTATACCTTTTATATTGATACAAAATTAGTAGTTTATTTGGCTAAAGTGGTATTGACCATTGTTTATTGTGCAAAAATAAGATTGCATTGGATTACATCGGTATTGATCTTTGTATATTGATACAAAATTAAGATTATAGTTGGCCACAATGGTATTGACCCTTTCATATGGACGTAATATTAAGATTGTATTGGGCTACATAGGCATTGATCTTTGTATATTGATACATAATTAAGAGTGTATTTAACCACAATTGAATAGATCTTTGTATATTGATACAAAATTAAAGGTAACGCTTCCTAATGGTATCATACCTAGAGATACTTAAAAATACAATGTGAAGCTCTGGCCTCTTGATACCAACCGTCTAAAACGGTCTAGGATAGTTAAGTAAAACAAACTCCTAGTCATGCAAACATGTCACTTTGTTAGCTACTATGACAGTCTATCACAGATATTCTCTAAACTATCCAGTAATCAAGTTGCTAAGAGAGAAGCAACATTTGCTTATCTAAATACAAGAGATGGTTAGGGCATCTTCAAAAACCCCAAGAGATCTGCAGAATATGGCATTCAAAGATGTTATCTTAAATTAAGATTTTCTTTTCTTCTTTTTTTATATCGAGACATATCAGCGCCTGACAGCACCCCCTATTCTACTCCAAGTAGAAGATAAGCATTGAAGAACCTCCACTGTAAGATGGTTGAATTAGTGGCAAGCCTTTCTCTTGGCATGAAAAAACCCCTTGCACCAACTGCAGACAGACTGCTGTCCAAAAAGGACAAAACTTGGTAGCAGGGAAGTCGACAGCCTAACTCTGCCAAGACAGGGTAGGTAAATCCTCATAATCCCTGCTGTACAACAAATGTCTGTCAGAGAAACAGGACCCAAAGGCTGAAGACTGATGCAGGAATGTATGGAGAGGAAATGGGAACTGTCCAGGCAGTCATTGGTATGTTCTTTCTTAGTTTTGGAAGCTGCAGGCCCTGCACTTCCTATATAAGCAGATATATTTATCCCTCTCAGGTCTCTGAGGTGGTTGAAGAATAAACAGTTAAATTTTGAGCTGTTTAGGAATCAAGAGGGTGTTATAGATCTAAGAAGATACTCTTAAAAGTGTGTTGCAAGTTAGTATTAATGTTGAGTCAGATATAGACCTTTAAACTCATGGAGCTGGTTAGATAGTAGAATTTTAAAGTCAGGGGCCAAATATGTATAAACTGGACATTGGGAAGGTATACTGGGCCATTTATCTCTCATAAATGTGGCATATTTATATCTGTTGTTTTGTATAATACTTACTGTTATAAGAGAACGAACCATCTTTTGGACTGAAAGGGGATACTTCTGGGCGGAAGAGGGTGGAAGGGTGGGATAGGAAGGGGGAATAGGGAGGGGTTTGTGACTGAGATGTAACTAGAAGAAAAAAAAATAAAGTATTTAAAAAAAAAAGAAATGGAATTGTGGCTCTCTCTATGATTTGGTGACTCAATGTCACATAGCTCTCTACTGGATTCGTCCATTTCACAGGCCCACTGAGAATACATGAAAGAGTCTGTCCTTTATGGCCTCCCCAGCAGGGTTGTTATGAGTCTTTGTTTTCAGTAAGATAGGTGAACCTATGTAGTATTATCACACATTTCTCTAATTGGAGACATGCAAAGGAGATTTATTTTCTTTCCCTCAGAAGGAAACATCTGGTCATATTCTTTGCCAAATTGTTTATTGGTCAGCCTTTTGATGTGACCTTTATTTTCTTCCTCCTGTCACCATAGGATCATTTGAAGAGACGATGTGACCAGATTTGTGTCTACAGAAGTTCTTTTTAAGAGGCTTTGGTAGTGGATTGAAGCCAGGAGATAATAACAGGTGGGAGAGGAGAATAAAATTCTTATGAACTGTTCAATGAGACAAGATAAGGGTTAGAAATTACAGCCTCAGGATGCAGAGGAGAAAGCTGGGGTAGAACAAAATCGGTGGGATTGATGACCACCTTGGTGTGAGGAAGAAAGAAGTCTAGAAAGGTTTTAAATTTTTGATTTGAGGAACTAAGTGGCCAGAAACTGAGTCTGGCAGTGTGTGGATGTGGACAGATGGAAATGGTGAGGTTCCCAAGGAATATCTGGTTGGTTCAGAATGTTAACATTTTAGGAGAGATGCTAAGCCTCAACATGAGGATTTAAAATATATGCAGAGTTTTATTAAACCAAGGTGCCCACAGTCACACTGCCTACTAATAGGAAAAGGGAGAACAGCAGTATCTATGTTGGAAAATCTTGTAACTGCTTTAACAAGTGGCTAAGATTAAGTTATAATTAGCATATTCTTTGTCTGAATGCAAATGCTCTTTCTAAAGCTCCCCAGTCTTAACTAGGCTAACACTTCCCTTGTTTCCCTCAGTAATTTGCTTGCCAAATCCTTTCTGTGCTGTTACAGGCAAATCCTATTAGGGATGTTCCAAGAAATAGGCTATTGCCTGACTGACTATAGTCCAGAGCACCAGTGTTTGCAATTCCATTAGCTGGGCTGTCCCAGACCCCACCCAATTCCCACAACACCTAGGATATCTTCTATCTTTCCACACAAGACTAGCTGAATTTAACATATTTGGTTAAAAGATACTTTCCTTGGCTGTATATTGCCAGAACTCACCATAGGGCCTGGCACATAGTGGATGCTCCCGAAATGGTTACTAAAGGAAGAACACATTGACAGAGGGACTTCATTAATGCTGAGGACAAGTTTAAGTTTTCATCCATTTTCCATGCTTGCTTTACAGTTGATGAGGCTCAGCAAAATGAAACAAAACCCTTTCATTTGCCCCTCCCACCCAGCAAATCTCTTGGTCCCTCTGTATGGAACCAGCCTGTGTAATTTTCTCAGCTCTGCCCTAAGATTCCTTAATTGTAGATTGAGAAAGAGAGAGAGAGAGAAAGAGAGAGAGAGAGAGAGACAGAGAGAGAGTGAGAGAGAGAGAAAACTGTTCAAGCAAGGTAAATTGTATCACTGCTAAATTGTATTTCAATTCCTTCCACATAGTACAAAGCATTCTTAAACTCTTGCAAGCCCTCACCAGTCCAAAAATGTCTGTAAGTTTTCTGAAACTCATAAACTCTAGAAAATTCTACTCAAATTACTTGGGAATTTGGTAGGCTACAGGTGGGGAAGTGAGACTGAGTGGGTATTACAACTGTGTAGCATTTTCTTTGCTTTTTTTAAATTTTGCTACCAAGATGCCTGGCATCTTTAGATATTACATCCCCTCTATTAACTTCTATCCAATTCACAGTCTCTTCTCATATACTGAGATGTTTCACCTCTGTTCAGCCTTTTGATTAGCTCTAATTGCAGTTCAACATTCATATACAAGAGCAGATAGCCCTGAACAGGCAGGCTAATGAATTTTCAAGCAAATATACCCCTGTGAACACCAAGATAGAAGCCCAAATAAAACACCAGAATCCCCCTCCTCTGTATGTGTGTATGTATGTCTATATTATGATATACTTTCTTGTGTCTTGTTTCTTTATTTCAAAATGGTGGTAATTTACTCTATGATGAATATACCCACAGCATATCAATTATTATGCTGATAGACATGTGAGTTGTTCAGAGTCTGGGGATGTAAAAAAATTGTCCCATTTGCCTCTGAAATATTATTTATCTTGTTTTCTCTTTATCTTCCTTCCTTCTCAGCTCTGCCCTAAGATTCCTTAATTCCTAGCTTCGATTTGTCTTCTTGGATATAAGCCTGCTCATCGCTCAAAACTTTTCATCTTTGTATTTTCCTGATGGCTACCTGAAGTCCCCCAAAGCGTCCCCTTACATGAGAACAGTGAATCTGTGCAAATTCTTTCTGCTGTTAGATTTAAAGTCTCAAAGGCCGAACAATTTCTTCTGCAAGGTATGGTTACACCAGCAATGAGGTCATTCCTGTTGGTGAGTGAATGGGGGATGTACAGAATTTTCTCCCTGACATTTGTGAGTTGTGTCAGTTTATTAGAGCACATTGGGTTTTGAAGGGGAGCTGATTGGCCAGAAGATCTCCAGCCAGACAAGCAAGGCAGGCTTTCTTTCCTACTCGTCTGTAACATTCATATGGCCCATGCTTAAAATATCTGAAGATTGATTTTTTTTTTTTAATTCAGGAAACATGGTACTTTTGGATGGAAAATCCATAAATGGGCCCACATGCCACTCTGTGTAGATCCTTGACTGTATTTTTAAGAAATTATTGCTTCAGTTGGTATTATTTCAAGAAATAATTTGTCTTATGCTTCCCATGTGCCACGCATATTGCTAGACCCACAATATGTTCTGTTATTTATTTCATATATTAAAGTGAGGGAAAAAAGGTCACAGTATTCTTATTTAGTAGTTATTCTTGAATTGTTCTTTATAACCATGATTTAGCTCCAAAGAGCTTCCTTCGCTCAAAGAAGGTCAGGTCGTATTATGCTGCACAGAATTAATTAAGAGTAAGAAGCAAAGAGACAGAGAAACAGATGAGGAGGAAATGTTGCTGTTCAGGGGATGCTAATCACTCACCAGTCTCTGTTTTGGCTTCAAAGCAATTAAGAACAGACAAGGAGCCAAATAGCAATTGCAATATTAGCTTTTTAATTGGTTTGGCTGGAATGGTGAACACGACAGAAATTCTGTGTCTTGCTTCAAATGAGCGCACATTCCGATGCCTGCCTGGATCTCAGACAGTGAAATTGGGCTAACCGGTCAGTCCAGTGTTATGATTTGAATGCAGTGTGTCATATAGATTCAAATGTTCTTGGGTCCCAGCTAAGGGGAACTGTTTTGGGATGTGCAGTTGAGTTGGCAGACACAGGGTTAGTCTTTGAATGACATAAGTTCCAGTCTAGTTTCTCCTTCCCAGTCCATCATAATGTGAAAAGGAGCAAGTACATCTGCTCGTTTCTCAGGACCAAGGTGCTCCTTATACCTTCCCTAACATGATGGATTGGATTCCCTGAAACCAAGAGTCAAAGCAAACCCTTTCTTCTTTATGTTTTGGTATTTTGTCACAATGATGAGAAAAATACATCCAGTTAGATAAGCTCTAGCTTATCATGCAGGGCCTTGAAGTAGGGATGATTCACTCATGAATGGTCTGTTTGGTTTTTTGAAGGACATAAAGGAATGAAGGGTAGAACTTGTTGCAGAATTGTATTGTTAGTATTATTATATTTTATTTTTATTATTGTAACTCTTAGCTTTTAGATTATTCTAAAACTCAATAATCTAATAACCAGATCTCTGATGGGTGGAGTCATTGGTGATGGAAGGTTGGAACTTTATGCAAGGATGTGTCCTTTCTGGAGGAGAAACCTCTGCATCTTAACAGAGGAAAATCAAGGAAACATGGGAGAAACATGGGCAGAAATGCTTATAAGAATCTGGGGGCGGGGGGAGAGTTGATGTATCTTTTCCTTCTGTAATGGAAAAATCAAAACAGTTGAACAAAAATGTAGAAGGTTATAGGTAGAATTGCAAAGGAGAAGATCCACAGATACATTTAAAAAGAAACAGATGGTGACTAACTTCTAAGTTAAATGGCAAAAGAAAAAAAATGTTGGGACTCTATACCTCATACTCCACCACTAGACAGCTATAGCTGTTTTCCACAGTTTTTTTTTTAATTTAATTTTTTTAAAAGATTATTTATTTATTGTGTATACAGTGTTCTGCCGGCTATGTACACATTCACTCCAGAAGAGGGCACCAGATCTCAATGTAGATGGTTGTGAGCCACCATGTGGTTGCTGGGAATTGAACTCAGGACCTTTGGAAGAACAGCCAGTGTCCTTAGCCTCTGAGCCATCTCTCCAGCCCCTGTTTTCCACAGTTTTAAGGGCCATCTCTAACTTTGTTAAGGCAACAAGGGAGAGCTGCAGTGATGGCTCAGTGGTTAACAGTGCATACTGGTTCTGCAGAAGACTTAGTTCAGTTCCCAGCACCCACTTTGGACAACCCCCAGCCACCTGTAATGTTAGCTTCAGGGGATCTGATGCGCTCTTCTGAACTCCACAGCTACCTGCACTCACACACTCACACATAGACAAGTATGCATGCATACAGAATTAAAAATAAAAGAGGTCCCAAAAAAAGAAGTCAAAAGGAAATATGCACATATTTAACAAGAACAATGGCGGATATAATATATTATCTTAGTTTATTCCTACTGCTATAACAAAATACCTTAATCTGAGTAATTCCTAAGCATCATAATTCGTTTGTTCAAAGGCTGAGAAATAGTGGAACAAAGGCTTAATAGATTTACTTTTATGGTGAGAGCCTACACTCAGTTTTTAGATACTATCTCTTTGCTTCCTTATGTCACAGAACGAAAGGACCATTCTCTTCAACTTACTTAAAAGCATACTTAGTTAATTTCATAGAATACTTATGACTTAATCACCTCCTGGAATTCCCATTTCTTCATCCTATCACTTTTCCAGATTAAGTGGTAATACACAATTTGACAGAGAACATCAGTATTTCATTATGTTCCTGGATCCTAGAATGTCATATGAAATATATTGGTTATGTACTAATAACTCCCTAAATCCTAACTCATTCTAACATTGGCTTAAAGTACAGAGTGCCATCTATATATTGTCTAAACCACCTATAAAAAACAAATTGCATTCTGATGCTAATTCTGTCTAGCCATGAATTTGCAAAACCAAAGATATTATATGATTTCAAAACACAATGGAGGTAGCCACACAACCTAGACAATGCCATTCCAAAAAGTGAACTAAGACTGCAGGAAGGGGTGACAGTAACAAGAAAAGGAAAAACCCAACAGGGCTGGTAAAATGAAAATTTAAGATAGTAGACTGTTCTACTTAGTTTTCATATCTCAACTCTCACACACCCAGGAATAAAAGTTGGGCTCCTAAGATTTCAAGTATCCCCATTCCCATGGGTTTACTAAGAATGACCTAAACCACAACTCTCATGGCTTGATGTCTCAGGACTATGGTTCTTTTTGGACAGAACTTGCAATCTGGCGGTTCATTGTTATGGTGTCTTAGACTCAGTCCTACTTTCATGTCCCTTCTGGCCTTTATCTTAGTGAAGACTCTTGGCAATGGTTTCAATCCCACATCTCTGTAAGAATTGTATTGGTAGGCATCATCCAAGGAAGCTACACCCTTAAAGCAGCTGCTTGAATGAACCCCAAGGTTCTTTACAGAATCCTCTGAAACTTAGATAGAATCAGGGAAATCCCCACAGATTTTAAGTTCCATGAAACTGAAGAACTAGGACTAGGCAAATGTCACCAAAATTAACCGCATGAGTCCTCTAGGGTTGTTGTGACCTGGATTGTTCTTGAGTCCACTGGAGTTCCAGTTGAGGTAGTGTACGGTTCCACTTGGTAGACCTCTAGACTCTTTCTTTGAAGCCTTTCCACTTTCAGGATACTGATATTTTGGGTGCATGATGGGGAGGGACCCCAGATATCTGAGATGTCTTCATGGTAATCCCTTTGATGAGCTGGTAGCTAGCATTTGCCTTCCTCCTATCTATACTAACCCTGTGTATCAAATAGTCACCTGACTGCATCTTTGGAATTCTCTTCCTAAGAGAATTTCATGCTATACACCATAGCCAGCCTGAGAACTTTATAAATCTCTAAGTTCTGGACTTCCTTTTGGTGAGAAATTCAATTTTATGCTTTCTTCGATTTTTCTAAAAGGAAATCAAGAAAAACTGTGTTGTACCCTCAACTCTTTTTCTAGACACTGCTTCTATCAAACATTCTATATCATTGCTCTTAAATATCTATTTCTGTAAAACACCAGCACACAGATATAGTTTATGGAAGGTCTTTGTTGCTTTCTGGCAAAGATGCCTTTTGTCCAGGTTCCAACAACAGGTTTCTTGACTGAATGCCTTTATCACCCAGATTCTTCCCACAGTTATCCTCCAGAATGCTTAGGTAATCTCGGAGATAATGGAGGTCTGCTTCACAGCTCTGTGATCTGCTGAGCCCTCACCAGGCTCACCCTTCCTGGTCCAGCCTTCTGTCACCTATCCTTTCCTCTGTGATTTAAAGTCTCTGCCTTCTATCCGGTTCCAAAGATGCTGCTGCAGTTTTAAGTATTTGTGATAGCAACATCTATTTTTCTGTTTCAATGTCATCTTTGCCTGTTCTGGATATATTTATATTGGGTAACTCATAAACTATAGAAATTTACTGTGACAGTTCTGGAGCACCAGAGTCCAAGGTCAAGCCACCAACAGATTCAGCAAGAGCTACTAGTCTCTATTTAGATGGTTTCTCTTTCTTTCTTTGTACATAGCAGTCTTTTTTAAAATGTTATTTTTATTATGTGTATGTATCCTAATTATGGCTTTTATTGTTGTAATAAACACCACAAACAAAAGCAAGCTGTAGTCCATCATGAAGGGAAGCTAGGGCAAGAACACAAGGCAGGAACTGAAGCAGAAGGCATGGCTTGCTTTCATTGCTAACTGTCTACTTTGTTCTTCATGGTTTTTTCAATGTGTTTTCTTATATACCTTAGAGCTACCTCCCACAATTCACTGGGCCTTCCCACATCTATCATGAATCAAGAAAATGGTCACAATTTGTCTACAGGCCCACTTTGTGGGGACATTGTCTCAATTAAGATTTCATTTCCCAGGGATCCAAGATGGTGGCGGCCCATGGGGATGCATTTTGAACTTGGGTAAAACAGCCATAAAGCACAGGTTTGTTGGACGCTGGTCAAAAATCTGAGGGACTAGACCCGCCCTGGGTCTCACCCAGTTCCCAAGGGACCATTAAAAGTCTGTGGGCAAGGCTCTCCCCCCACCTTTCTCGGACACGGAAGCCACTGAATATTGGAATCGAGAACTCCCATTGGGAGAGAGCCTGGTAAGATCGACTCTAATACCAGCGGGCAGATTCGGACCCCACACGGGATCACTCACTAGTCTACTGGGTCCCACATACCCCACGCGAAACTTCCACCTATTTAGAAAAGGTTGCGGACCCGTGGGAGTACAGGCAGCACCCTACAGTGGGTGGGTGGTGGGGCAGAAGCACGCACAGCGAAGTGGCGGAGCAGGGCGTGCACAGAGGCGAGGCTCACTGCTGAGGTGCACAGAGACTGAGGGTTCCAAAACGTGGAGCCCAGAAGCCAAGGGGACCATAGCTGTATTCTGGAAAGCCCAGACATATCAGGGGTGGAGTCGGGCCCTCTCAGACTCCTTGGGGGCATCCAGAGTCCACAGAATCTGTGCCTGGGCAAACAGGACCATACCACCAGAGCCACTGCAGGCTGAACACTCAGTGTGCAACATAGAGAGGTCTGACTTTGGAGCAGTGAAACAATCCTGGGCCATTCCTCATTACCTGGGAATAGGCTACAACAGTTCACAGTGTTTCAGGCTATTAGAAGCACAGTGACCCTGAAATCCCCCTGTAAGCAATGACAGATCATCAAGCAATTCGACTGCTACACCAAAGCACCCCCTGTGGATCCAAGCCCAGAAGAAAATGAGAGCAGACAGTTAAACACATCCTTATGGCCAAAGGTCCAAGAAAAAACAGATATCAAGGAAATATGACTCCAACACCACAAAACTATTATGTTCATCCAATTCTGATGACCTCACAACAGCAGAAACACATGAAAATGATGACAATTCTACATTATGGAAATGGATAGAGTCCCTTCAAGAAGAACTTAAATCTATGAAGAAATTCAAAGAAGCCACAATTTCACAATCGAAAACAATGCATAACACCATTAAAGAGCTCCAAGCCAAGATGGCTCAACTTGAACAGGAAAAGGACAGGGCAATGAAAGATTTCCAGGCAAAGACAAGCAAACTGGAGCAGGAAATGCACAAAACGAATAAAACCATTCAAGACATGAAAATGGAAATGGAAAAAATAAAGAAAACACAGTCAGAGTTAAAAGAGGAAATGGAGAATCAAGGGAAGAGAACAGGAACTACGGATGTGAGTATCAAAAATAGGATGCAAGAGATGGAAGACAGGATCTCAGGCATGGAAGATTCGATGGAAGAAATCAGTACAACATCCAAAGAAAATGAGAAAGGTAAAAAAATCTCTCATCCACAACATCCAAGAAATCAAGGACTCAACGAAAAGACGGAATCTAAGAATTATAGGCATAGAGGAAAGAGAAGACTCCTGACTCCATGGTCCAGGAAATATCTTCAACAAAATCATAGAAGAAAACTTTCCAAACCTAAAGAAAGAGATGCCAATAAAAATCCAAGAGGCTTACAGAACACCAAACAGATTAGACCAGAAAAGAAACTCCTCTCGCCACATAATAATTGAAACTCCAAATGTACAGAACAAAGAAAGAATATTAAAAGCTGTAAGAGAAAAAGGCCAAGTCACATACAATGGCAGACCCATCAGAAACACACCTGACTTCTCCTCAGAAACTTTGAAAGCTAGAAGGACCTGGACAGATGTCCTACAAGCCCTGAGAGAACATAGGTGCCCAGCCAGATTACTATACCCAGCAAAACTCTCTATCAACATAGATGGAGAAAACAAGATATTCCATGACAAAATCAAATTTAAACAATATCTACCCACAAACCCAGCCCTACAGAAGATCCTAGAAGGAAAACTCCAACCCAGAGAAGAAAACTACACCCAAGATAACAGAGGTGATAAAAAACTCCACAGCAACTAAACCAAAAGAGGCACAGGATGACCACCTATACCAAACTAATGGGAAATAACAACACCTGGTCACTAATATCCATCATCAATGGACTCAACTCCCCAATAAAAAGACACAGGCTTACAGATTGGATCTGTAAACAAGACCTGTCTTTTTGCTGCATACAAGAAACACATGCCACTATCAAAGATAGATACTATCTCAGAGTAAAGGTCTGGGAAAAGGTTTTCAAAGCAAATGGACACAGGAAGCAAGCTGGAGTAGCCATCCTAATATCAAACAAAATAGACTTCCAACTGAAGGTAATAAAAAAAGACAGAGAAAGGCATTACATACGCGTTAAAGGGAATATTCATCAAGAGGACATCTCAATATTGAACATCTATGCCCCAAATACAAAGGCACCTACATTTGTAAAAGAAACGCTTCTAAAACTTAAATCGCACATTGATCACAACACATTAGTAGTGGCAGATTTCAACATCCCACTCACAACAATGGACAGATCATCAAGACAGAAGCCAAAAAGAGAAATCTTGAGTCTAACAGAGATTATGAACCAAATGGTCCTAACAGATATATACAGAACGTTTCACCCAAACGCAAAGGAATACACCTTCTTCTCAGCACCTCACGGAACCTTCTCCAAAATCGACCACATAGTTGGACACAAAGATAGTCTCAACAGATCCAAGAAAATTGAAATAACCCCTCATATCATATCAGACCACCATGGAATAAAGCTGGTCTTCAACAGCAAAAGAATCAACAGAAAGCCTACACACACATGCAAATTGAACAACTCTTTACTGGATGACTACTGGGTCAGGGAAGAAATAAAGAAGGAAATCAAAGACTTCTTAAAATCCAACGACAGTGAAGGCACAACATACACAAACCTATGGGACACAATGAAAGCTGTGCTACAAGGAAATTTCATAGCACTAAGTGACTTCAAAAAGAAAATTGTTACAGCTCATATTAATGAATTAACAACTAAACTGGGTAAATTGGAAAAAAAAGATGCAAACACTCCCAAGAGGAGCAGAAGGCAGGAAATCATCAAACTTAGGGCTGAAATCAACAATTTTGAAACAAAAAAACTGTACAAAGAATCAATGAAACTAAGAGTTGGTTCTTCGAGAAAAGTCAACAAAATAGACAGACTCCTAGCCAAATTAACTAAAAGGCAGAAGGAAAAAAACCCAAATCAACACAATCAGAAATGAAAAGGGAGCAATAACAACAGATATTGAGGAGATCCAGAGAATATTTGGGTCCTACTTTAAAAATCTATATTCCACCAAATTTGAAAACCTAAGCGAAATGGACAATTTTCTTGATAGATTCCACCTACCAAAACTAAATCAAGATCAGATTAACAGATTAAACAGCCCAATAACCCCTAAGGAAATAGAAACAGTCATTAAAAATCTCTGAACCAAAAAAAGCCCAGGGCCAGATGGCTTTAGCACGGAATTCTACCGGATCTTCAAAGAGGAGCTAACACCAATACTCTTCAAACTCTTCCACCACAGAGAAACAGAAAGAACACTGCCAAACTCATTCTATGAGGCCACAGTCACTCTGATTCCTAAACCACACAAAGACCCAACGAAGAAAGAGAACTTCAGACCAATCTCCCTCATGAACATAGATGCAAACATACTTAATAAAATACTAGCAAACCGAGTTCAAGAACACATCAAAAGTATCATACACCATGATCAAGTAGGCTTCATCCCAGGAATGCAGGGATGGTTCAACATACGAAAGTCTATCAACGTAATTCACCATATAAAAAGGATGAAAGAAAAAAGCCACATGATAATCTCGCTAGATGCAGAAAAAGCATTTGACAAAATCCAACACCCCTTCATGCTAAAAGTTCTGGAGAGAACGGGCATACAAGGGCCGTACCTAGAAATAATAAAGGCAATATACAGCAAGCCAGTGGCCAACATCAAAATAAATGCAGAGAAACTTGAAGCATTTCCTCTAAACTCAGGGACAAGACAAGGACGCCCACTTTCACCATATCTCTTCAATATAGTACTTGAAGTTCTTGCTAGAGGAATAAGACAACTAAAAGAGATCAAGGGGATACAAATTGGAAACGAAGAAGTCAAATTATCTTTATTTGCAGACGATATAATAGTATATATAAGTGACCCCCAAAATTCCACCAGAGAACTCTTACAGCTGATAAACACCTTCAGCAAAGTGGCTGGATACAAAATTAACTCAAATAAATCAAAAGCCCTTCTTTATACAACAAACAAATGGACTGATAAAGAAATAAGGGAAACAACCCCCTTCACAAGAGCCACAAACAATATAAAATACCTGGGGGTAATTCTAACTAAGCATGTAAAGGACCTGTACAACAAGAACTTCAAGTCCTTGAAGAAAGAAATTGAAGAGGCCTTTAGAAGATGGAAAGGCCACCCATGTTCATGGATAGGTAGGATCAACATAATAAAAATGGCCATCCTACCAAAAGCACTATATAGATTCAATGCAATTCCTATCAAAATACCAACACAATTCTTTATAGACCTGGAAAGAGCTATTCTCAATTTCATATGGAACAACAAAAAGCCCAGAATAGCTAAATCAATCCTGTACAATAAAAAAACACCTGGAGGAATCACCATCCCTGATTTCACGCTGTACTACAGAGCAATAATATTAAAAACAGCATGGTATTGGTATAGAAACAGACCAGTAGATCAATGGAATCAAATTGAAGACCCAGAAATGGACCAACACACCTATGGCCACCTAATTTTTGACAAAGAAGCCAAAACCACACAATGGAAGAAAGGCAGCATCTTCATCAAATGGTGCTGGTCCAACTGGATGACCACTTGCAAAAAAATGTAATTAAACTCATACTTAACACCTTGTATAAAACTTAAATCCAAGTGGATCAAAGACCTTAACATAAGGCTGGTCACACTAAATCTACTAGAAGAAAAAGTGGGAAAAACCCTCGAACTCCTTGGCACAGGTGACAACTTCCTGAACAGAACACCAACAGCTCAGGATCTGAGACCAACAATCAATAAATGGGACCTCATGAAACTGAAAAGCTTTTGTAAGACAAAAGCCATGGTCATTTTAACAAAATGGCAGCCTACAGACTGGGAGAAAATCTTCACCAACCCTGCTTCTGACAGAGGGCTAATATCCATAATCTATGAAGAACTCAAGAAATTAAATGCCGAGAAACCAAATAATCCAATCAAAAAATGGGGTACGGAGCTAAATAGAGAATTCACAAAGGAGGAATCCCTAATGGCTGAGAGACACTTGAAGAAATGCTCAACATCCTTAATCATCAGAGAAATGCAACTCAAGGGGACTCTGAGATCACATCTCACACCTGTCAGAATGGCTAAGATCAAAAGCTCAAATGACAGCACATGCTGGCAAGGGTGTGGAGAAAGGGGAACACTCTTCCATTGCTGGTGGGAGTGCAGGCTTGTGAAACCACTCTGGAGGTCAGTCTGGCGATATGTTAGAAATCTTGGAATAGCTTTGCCTCATGACCCAGCCATACCACTTCTAGGTATACATCCAAATGACTCCTCATGGAATCACAAGGAAGTCTATGTTCATAGCAGCCTTATTTTTAATAGCTAGAAACTGGAAACAACCCAGATGTCCCTCAATTGAAGAATGGATTAAAAAACTGTGGTACATCTACCCAATGGAATATTACTCAGCTTTCAAAAACAATGAAAATATGCAATTTGCAGCCATATGGATGGAACTAGAGAAGCTCATCTCGAGTGAGCTAACCCAGACTCAGAAGGATGCACATGGCATCTATTCATTTATAGTAGGATTTTAGCTATATAGTACAGGATATCTGTACTACAGCCAACACACCAAAGCGAACACGGACATAGACTTTTTTTTCTTTCTTTTTTTGTTGTTGTTATTTGTTTTTGTTGGCTTGTTTGTTTGTTGGTCTGTTTTTTAGTTTTCCCTTCCTAGCAATGAGCTACTTTTCACTGGTGGTACTGCCTTGTAGGCCCCCAGTGTATGAAGAGGCTCTTGGCCCTCATATGACTTCTGAACTGGGGCGAGGGGCTGTTATGTAGGGACACTCCACTCCATAAAAGCAAGAGGGAAGGGTTAGGGCGTAGAGGATGGGAGGGCGGGACTGGGAAGGGAGGAAAGAGGACAATATGATGGAGATGTAATCTGAAGCAACAAATAAATAAATTCATTAATTAAAAAAAAAGCAGGTAACAGGTCTAAAACACTGTAAATAAATTAGAGGTTACAGCTGTTCAACCTGGTTTTATAAACCTCCAAGTGTTGAAAAACTTACAGCTAAGGTAAAATACATGAAATGCGTGGTGTTAGCCCATGCCTTTAACTTCAGCAGAGACGGATGGAGCACTATAGAGTTAGTTGTCTTATAAATTCTAGACTTACAAGGAACAGGGTGGTGATGGTCCACACCCTTAATCCCATCATTTGAGAAGAATACACCCTTAATTCCAACACACTAGAGACAGAAACAGGCAGATCTCAGAGCTCAAGGTCAGCCTGATACAAAACAAGCTCTAAATAGAGAAAAACTTCGATCCAGGGGTGGTGGAGCACATCTTTAATCCCTTCAGTTGGGAACCACATGTCTTTGACCCCAATACTTAGAGTGCAAAGACAGGCACATAGGATTTGGAAGGATTTAAGTTTAAAAGCTACTTACAAAAGCATGCTCAATGCAAACAAATTCTCCTTTGAGATCTCAAAATATATACATCAAAGGTTTGTTTAGCTCCAAAATAACAAAATAATTTCTTCTTTAATCAAGATTGATAGATAATACTTTATATATTGTCAAAAGACCAAATTTGCTTCAGGAGAAATATTACCTGACCCCCCCCCAAAAAAAAAAGGTAATTGTCCCAGAGTTAGGATTAGAGCAGAGCTCTGTTCTTATCTTTCCAGGAGATTTAAAGCATCCATTCAAGGAATCCAGGGAAAACTGGACAACGGAAACCTCAGCAGAAAACAGATCAGACACCAAAGAAGACAAGTGGCCCAGACGATCCAGCCTTGCAGACTTCCTCCAAAGCTGTTTCCTCAAAAGTCTACAACCACAACAACTCAAAATCGCTAAGATCGTTCAGCTCCACAGAGTGCTCCAGCCAGAACTTCAGTAAAGCCCTGAAGATCAGCTTCTGTCTACAAACTTCTTAGGACATCTAAATAGCTGAGCACAAAAGAACTGAACATCAAATGATTCTATTAACATTTTTAACCATTTTCCATTCTTATTTGGGCCCCAAACAGGTTTACTATGTCCCAAATCAGCAGGAAGTCATTTTAAGAGAGTGACGTCCCATGCCCAGTAGGTGGGGAGGGTGTTTCCCCCCACTTTTGGTTATTTGATGGATAACAGAAAAATTGTTATTTAGGGGAAGAGACTACAAGCTGTTAAATGGTCTTGTTAAATGGGTTTTGGAGGTAGACACAGGGACTTCTATCTTTTTCTTTTCTGTATTCTTCTTTCTCTCCTATGTAGGAGTGAATAGACTTGAGAAAAAATGGGACATAGATGTAGTATAGGAAAGATCAAGAAAAAAGGACAGATTATTGAATATGCCCTTATACCTTTGTATATGGACACAAAATTAATATTATATTTGGCTAAATTGGTATTGATCATTGTATATTAATGCAAAATTAAGATTGTATTGGACTATATTGGTATTGATCTTTCTATATTGATACAAAATTAAGATTATATTTGGCCACAATGGTATTAACCCTTGTATATTGATACAAAATTAAGATTATATTTGGCCACAATGGTATTGACCCTTGTATATTGATGCAAAATTAAGATTGTATTGGGCTACATATATATTGATCTTTGTATATTGATACAAAATTAAGAGTATATTTGGCCACAATGGTATTGACCCTTGTATATTGATGCAAAATTAAGATTGTATTGGGCTACATATGTATTGATGTTTGTATATTGATACAAAATTAAGAGTATATTTGACTACATTGGTATTGATCTTTGTATATTGATACAAAATTAAGGGCAACGCTTCTTAAAGGTATTGTACCTAGTAATGCTTAAAAATGAAATGTTGAGCTTTGGTCTTTTGATACCAACCGTCATAAACTGTTTAGGATAATTAAGAAATGCAAACTCGTAGTCATGCAAGCATGTCATTTTGTTAGTTACTATGACAGTCTATCACAGTTCTTCTCTAAGCTACTCAGAAATCAAGTTGTTAAGAGACAAGCAACATTTGCTTATATAAATACAAGAGATAGATAGGGCATCTTCAAAAACCCCAAGAGATCTGCAGAATATGGCATTCAAAGATGTTTTCTTAAATAAAGATTTTTTTGATATCAAGACATATCAGCTCCTCCTATTCTACTCCAAGTAGAAGATGAGCATCGAAGAATCTCCAGTGTGAGATGGTTGAATTAGTGGCAAGCCAATCTCTTGGCAAGAAAAAACCCCTTGCTTCAACTGTAGACAGATTGCTGCCAAAAGGACAAAACTTGGAAGCAGGTAAGTCGACAGCTTAACTCTGCCAAGACAGCGTATGTAACTCCTTCAAAATTCCTGCTCTACAATCAATGTCTGTCAGAGAAACGGGGCCAAATGGCTGAAGATTGATGCGGTAATATATGGAGAGAGAATGGGAACTGTCCAGACAGCCACTGGTACGTCATTTCTTAGTTTTGGAAGCTGTGGTCCCTGGACTTCCTATATAATCATATATATTTATTCCTCTGAGGTCTCTGAGGTGGTTGAAGAATATATAGCTAGTCTCATAGTTAAATTTCGAGTTCTTTAGGAATCAAGAGGGTGTTCTGGATGTAAGAAGATGTTTTTAAAGTTGTGATGCAAGTTAGTATGAAAGCTGAGTTAGATATAGAACTTTAAACTCATGGAGATGGTTAGATAGTAGAATGTTAAAGTCAGGGGGCCAAATACATATGGACTGGACTTTGGGAATGTATGCTATGCCATGTAACTCTCATAATTGTGGCCTATTTATTTCTGTTGTTTTGTATTGTATTTATTATTATAAGAGAAAGAACCATTGGTTGGACTGAAAGGGGGACCTATTTGGGGTAAAAGATCTACCTTAAACTAAAAAAAAAAAAAAACAAAAAAAACAACAACAAAAAAAAAAAAACGGGTAGAGGATGTGGGGGTTGAGGGGGAAGAAAATGGACGGGTGGGACAGGAGGGTGGAGTAGGGAAGGGATTGTGACTGAGATGTAACTTGAAGAAATAAAAAATAAATTATTTAAAAAAAGATTTCATTTCCCCAGATATGTCTAATTTTGTGTCAAGTTGACAAAACCAACCAAACAAACAAAGAAAACCAACCAAACAAGCCCACCAGCACAGTATGTATCTGTGCATGGGTATATCCATATAAACATAGGCACCCATGGAGTTCAGCATAAGGCATCAGGTTCCTTGGACCTGAAGTTATAGACAGTGTTGAGGTGCCAGGTCTGGGCATTGGGAACTGAACCCAGGTCCTCTATAAAAACAGTATATGCTCTCTCTCTCTCTCTCTCTCTCTCTCTCTCTCTCTCTGTCTGTCTCTTAACATTTATTTATTAATTCAAGTTACATCTCAATTACCTCCCCTCCAGGTCCCACCCTCTCTTTCACCCCCAACCCTCTCTTCCTCCTCTCCTTCTCCTCGGGTAAGGGGTGGGCTATATATCAGCCCCATTCAGTTTATCAGTCACATGAGGGCTAAGAGCTTCCTCTTTTTCTGGGTCCCCCCATGAACATCTCAGCTAGGGTAGAGTGTCCCATTAACAGATAAAAAGTCCATGACTGAGACCCTCTCACCTGCCACTTGCTAAGTGATCCGTATGAAGACCAAGTTGCCTATTGTCTATATTTGAGTATATGTACTCTTAGCTGGTGAGCTGTCTCTCTAGTCCTGTAACCTGTTTTTAAGGGTCCCAGTCCCCTAAGAAGAATGTACTTTAAGGACTTATTTGCCTCCTAGATTCCCCATCTCTTAGCCCTAAAATACTGATAATAAGTTTTAACTGATATATTGGGGGAGAGGGAGATGGTATATACTAACATTCTAACCATAACATTCATCTCTTCACATCTATAGTTTTGTTATTTGAATCCATTCTTGTTTATTTGTTTTTAATAAAAAAGGAGGAAGTAATTAAGGGTGTGCTGAGACATCACACCACATGACTAATTAGAGCTGAGCATCATTGGAGAAAAACTTGTCCTCGAGGAAAACACTTCTGAGGATGGTGGCAAGATGGCCGAGCAGGAAACACCACTTTCTGACCAAGCCTGCACAATTGCAGTGGAAAGACATGTCTTTCCATGAAAGGCAAAGCCTGGGAGTTCTGCATTCTACTGATGCTTGCAGCTCCCAAGGGCTTTTGCTTGGACTCCGTTATGGCTAAATTTGGTCAATTTCAAATCTTAGTCTAGTAGTAGTAACTCATTCCCATTGCCCAAGACTGGAGGCCAGAAGTGGTGGAAGCCACAGAAGCTACGCATTCGTTCCCAGAGATGTTTGTTTGCAGTTTGTGGGAACCAAAGTACAGAAGAAACACTAGGTCTTCCAAAGATGGGGGCCTTGTTCTACTGACATTGATTGTGGCTTCAGCCCAGAGAGGTGCAGACAAAAAAGGTGCACAGCCATGATTATTATAATTCCCCATATTGTTGCAAGCTCCACATTCTCTGTCTGGGTGGCTTTTATTTACTTTTCTCTTTTTCAGTTTAATAGCTAGACATTAAAGAATAAAGTATTCAGAAACATAAACAGTGAAAATGAGGAAGTGAGCCTATGTGTGCAAGCAAGAGAGAGATTTGGAAATGACTTAAGAAAACATTAAATCTGTGCTTCAGGTTGATCCTTATCACAGCATCAAACTACAACATAAGCAAAACAAAACCACCATTTAACAAGAACAACCTTCCCCCCATGAAATAGCACAAGGAAGAATTTAGTATCTATATACTTGTATTATTTAGGACTTTGCTGGATGTTTCTGGTTGTTGTTGTTGTTTTGGATGGTTTCACTTTTTTCCCAGGCCTGACTCAATATTCACTATGTAGCCTAGGGTTGCCTCAAAGTCATGGCACCCCCACTCCCTTGTGTCTACCTGGAACATCTTGAGTGACAGGAGTGAGGTTCAAATGTATACCCTTAAACAGATCACAAGGTTTTAAAAGAGAGAAATAAGTATGTTACCAGGGGTGGGTCTGAGATGGGTGCTTCAGATTCTTGTTGTCTTAATCAAGAATAAAAAAGACCATCTTTGTTGCAAAGTCATAGAAAACTTTACTCTGAAACAAAGTAACAGTGGAGCTTAAAGAGGAATACAAGGTCAGGGCTGAGAGTGGGCCACCTAAGTGAAGGCATTCAAGGACTTTAATTATTGTTTGGGGATTCAAGGAAAGGAGGAATTTGGTTACCAAGGATGTAATCTGAGTATTTCTCTGCTTTGATTGACGGGCTTAGATTACTTTGGCCTCTGTTCACTGCACATGCCCCTTTTTAAACTTGAAAAATCTTTAAAACCTCTGGTTTCTATTATATGAATACACAATTAGGTGTAGGAAAAATGATAAGCACAGAATCATCTCTAAATGTTAACTCAGAGACAAAGTTTTACCTAAGCATCCAAAACCAGTTCAGACTGCACCGGTCCTCTTTCTCTTGGGCCAGGATGTATTTGGAATATGTTTGGGTAAGAACTGTCTAAGGCTTATGGTCAGCAAGGGGAATAAAAACATTATTCAGAATGAGGTGTGCTCAAAGCTCCATGCAGATGGTGGTACTAGATTGCAAATAGGTTTCTAGATGTGTTGTTCATAGAGAGGTGTATGTGCATAGTATGTACAAGTAAGGCTCTCAGGATGCCAGGTGCAATATTAGAAGGGTGGTGTGTGCACAGGCCAAACCAAGTAAAGGGCCGCACTAGTAACCTATTCTCTGTGCTTGCTTGCCTCAGCAGAAGGTATGCTCCATTCAAGGGAAAAATATTGCCTTAGTCAGTGTCCTATTGCTGTGAAGAGACACCATCATCTTGGCAACTCCTATAAAAGAGAATATTTAACTGGGCTAACTTCCAGGTCAAAATTATAAACCAGGTTTAGTGCATTCTCTTCATGGTGGGAAGCATGACAGCATGCAGGCAGACATGGCCTAGGAGAAGTAGTTGGGAGTGCCATATTCTGGATCCACAGGAAGCAGGAAGAGAGAAACACTGGGCCTTGCTTAGCTTTTGAAACTTCAAAGTCTGCCTCTACACTTCCTTCAACAGGGCCACACCCACTCTAACAAGTCTACGCTTCCTAATCTCTCTGAAGTAGTGTCACTCCTTGATGTCTAAACATTCAAATATGAGCCTTTGTGGACTTCTCTTATTCAATTACCACAAATATTAATAAATTATGTGTGAAAATGACCTGATAGATATGTTTGAAAGGGATTTTAAAATGTCTACCTATTCAGAGGCACTCCCATAGTGACCTGCTTCTATTAGCCAGGCCTCAACTTCCAAAGATTCACAGCCTTCAAATCATTGTCATGAGTTGGGGACCAAAGAATAAAAACATGAGCTTGTGGGAGTATGTTTCTGATTGTTACCAGAACAGACCAACATATGTATTGTGGAAATTCTAGAAGTAGAGGAGAGGGAGTTGAGAGAGAAAGGAGCACAGAAAGAAATTTAAGGAAATAATTGCTTAGAACTTCCAAAATTTGATGAAACACAGAAATATAAACATGCAACAAACATCAAGAAAGAAGAACATGAAAAGACTCATGCACAGACAATTATAACCAAGTTCTAGAAAGACAAAGAAAATCCTGAAAGCATTGGGAGAGAAGCAACTTGTCATATATAAATATTCCTTAATAACTTTGATAGCAAAAGACAATAGGCTGATCTCATCAATGAACTAATATTTAAAACAGGAGCACCAACAGCAGTAATAGCATGAGACTGGGTTAGGAGCTCAGTGGTACAATACATGACCCAATGTACCAGGTCCTAGGTTCCATTCCAGGGATTAGAAAAGCAAACAAAACAAACATAAACAGGACCAAATACCATCAACCAAGAATCATTTATCATAAACAAATGTTCTTGAAATTGTGAAAGACATACACATTCTCAGATAATCAAAATCTGGGGGAGTTTGGTACTAATGTTACTGATACAAAAAAATTCTTAGGGGAGTTTTTCAGGGTGAAATGCAAAACAATATACAGTAACATGAAGCCATGTGATGTTACAATGAAATAAACACATGGGTGGTTATAAAGGCTAATACTACTTTACCTCCTAACTACTATTTTACCTCCATGTTTGATTTCCATATAACTCATGAGAATAAAAATATTATTCTGAAATATAATATTATTTTAAGTAATTTCTACCTCACATCTTGTTCTATATTTAGATTTGTTATATATTTAGAAAACATAGTTATTCAGCTATGTTGTTTGGGCATATTGTGTAAAGATATGTTTTATAACTTCAGTAGCTGAAATAGACAGAGGCAGAGTTATAAAGAGATGATTCTATATCGAAAATTAATTTTTTACAAGTTTCAATTAGTGTGTAACTGTAGGATGTTAAGTGTAATCCCCATTGTAACCACAAAAATTAGCTTTAGAATATACAGAAGATATAGAAAAGGGATTTTCACATCTCGCTATAAAAGTGGTACTAAACACAAAATTCAGAAACATACGAAATGTGAATAAAAAACAAGAGCAAATTACTTTGCACTTACTTAGTTCAAATGTTCCAATCAAAGACAGCAATTAACATACTGGATAGAAACATGAATTCTATGTCTGCTGCCTAAGAGAGTTTCTCTTTAGATCCAAGGGTATATATTTTAAAGATAAAAACTGAGAGAACAGAGAATGATATTCCAAGAAAGTGCAATCAGAGTCGTCAGGTATGAACTTAATAATATCAAACAAAATAGATATCACACAAAAAGCTGTGGAGACAAAAGGCATCATATATTACAAAAAGGCTTAATTTAGCCAAGAAGATGTAACAGTTATGAATGTTTCTATAGTTATTCACAGACCATTAAGATAGATGAAGCAAGAGCACATAGAATTAAAGTGAGAAATACTTGAAGAGCGTACTTTGAATCTTCAATACTTTACACTCATTGATGAATAGAATCATAGAAAAATAAAGGCAGAGAGGGCTGGAAGATGCTTCACCAACCGTACCTAATGGCTACACAACTGTGCCAACATAGACATTTTGTCAAGTGTGTGTGGAATATTTTACAGAACAGATCAAATCTCAGGCTACGAGTTATCTCGGTAGATCTGAGTAAATACTACACAGAGCAACATTTCCAGCCACAGAATGTGAGGGCCGAACTTAGGGAAATTGAGGAATCTCTTGGGAGAGGGGAATAAAAGATTGAAGGAGCCAGAGTGGTCAAGGAAACACTACAAGAAAACCTACAGAATCCACTAACCTGGGGCCATAGAGGCCCACAGAAACTGAACTACCAAACAGACAGCATGCATAGCATGGACCTAGGCTCTCTGCATGTATATAGCAATTATGCAGCTCCTCTTCATCTGGGACTCCTAACAACAACGGAAGTAGGGGCTGTCTCTGACTCTGTTGCCTGTCTTCGGATCCCTTTCCCCTAACTGAGCTGCCTTCTCTAGCCACAATATGAGAAGATGCTCCTCCTCCTACTGCAATGGGAGGCCTCCCCTTTTCTGAAAAGAAAGGGAGGTCTGGAGGATGGTGGGAATGGGAGATGAGAGGGAGGAGGGGAATTTGTGATTTTGTGTAAGGTAAATAAATAAATTAATTAATTTTTTTTTTTTTTTTTGTAGGGGACAGGGTTTATTTGGCTTATACTTCCATATCACAGTTCAACATCTAAGGAGGTCAGGACAGGAACTCAAACGGGGCTGGAACCTGGAGGCAGAGGCTATGGAAGGGCGTTGCTTACTAGCTTGCTCTCTATGGCTTGCTCAACCTGCTTTTTTTTTTTTTTTTTTTTTTTTATAAATACTTTATTTTTTTTTCTTCAAGTT
>CAJQZJ010029902.1:0-22292 GCA_907164525.1 Lophiomys imhausi | reverse complement strand
GCCCTCTTGATTCCTAAACAACTCAAAATTTAGCTATGAGACTCAAGACCAGCTCTATAATTTACAAGCTAATCAGTAAATCTTTCAGATGTCAGTGGATGACAGGAGAAAACAGCAGATTGCAAGGAGATATGTCTTAGTAACTTATGCTACCAAGCCCCAAGAATGCTTCTCTTATCAGCTTCCGACATTCGCTCACTAGAAAGCCTTTTTCAGTCTTAGGTCCTATTTACAGTTTTCAAAAAACGATTAAGGCTTACTTCAGGAAGAAGGCTGTTTGATGAATGAGAACTGTTTAAAAGCAAGTTATGGCCAGTGTCCTTAATTTGTGTATCTGACTTATTTTTTTAGCTGTCTGGAGGTATCATCTCAAAGTGCATTGCAGATACATTCACGAATGAATGGACAACATACCCAATAAGCTTGAATGAATTTAGGGAAGACACTAAATTCACAAAATACTTTGGGAGACACTTTTTTGCTGGGTAACCCAACCTGGACTTGAAACTTGGACAGCACAGGCTAGTCTCAAACTTGAACTGATCATCCTGCTTTACCCTCCCAAATGGTAGGACCTGAGGCATCTGAGACCAAGACCAGCTCACAAAACACTCATTACCTATCTCTATGCTTCACTTTTCTTCCCTATCTTCACAGGTAACTCAAGTCTAATGACCGTACCACCTTACTTAACCAGCCATTAAAACACTGTGAAATCATATCTGTGATGCAATTTGCAGTCATTTCTTAATTCCTTTTGTGTCATGACATCAGATTTGTGATTTTGCCACTGTGTGCATGGGATGAAACTTGAGTAAGGGAGCACCTTGCCTACTGTGTCTGTCATTGCAATGTGCTCTCCACATTTATGAAGGATCAGTTTACCTCAGTCATTGGACAGGTTCCGCCTTAAGTAACAAATATGGTGCAAGGTGAAATGGATCCTCCCTCTCCATACCTCAAGGTTCTCTGCCACCAAGTTCCAAGTTAGTGTGTAGCTTTAGTAACTTCAACTCTCTTCCATGATTACAAACACACAATGATTCAAACATATGTCCAAATCATCTACATAAGACTTAAAAAAATCATTTTATGGTATTTACCAAGCAAATGAGATTATCTAAAATATAAATAAAATGAAACAAATATCAAAGCTGAAAAAAGCTTTGCTATTTCCCTGTTCAACAAGTTTGTTGTTATTGCATTAAAGATTTTAAAATTACAAGTATTCATTTATGTTTCCTTTTTCAACATGTATTAATACAGGAAATGCTGTCAAGAATGATAAAATGTTAATGATTTTTTCCAGTCTCACCCAATTCTTATTTTACAATGTATGTAGTAACACTTTTTTTTTTGGAAAGTATCTAACATGGATAATCTGTAAGTTCAGAAAACAAGCTTTAGTTTATATGAAAAGTAAAATCTTCACTGTGTGAAGAAACAATCGCTTAAACTTTCTGGAGGAAAATTAGGTCAATCATTACAATGAGCTCTAATTAACCTTCCTGGGGTTGTCAACTTCTTTATCTGCAGTTGCTTCGCCACTGTAAGAGGTGTAAAACTCACTTCTGCCTCTAAACAACTAAGAAAAATCAAGGAGATAATTTTCAATCTCCTTCATAATGAGGAGTCCCCAATCAAGGACAGGTATGTAAGTACACCACTCAGGTAAGTTGTATCATGTGATACTCTTTAAAATATGAATATTAATTACTTTAAACCATGTTTTAACCATGCCTTAATCAGTATAGTTTAACCCTGAACATGTACTTTTTTTTAGTGCATTGAAAGTTAACATAAAACTCCATTTGCCAATTTTAGTTACAAATGTGCCCAAAGAGAACATTACAGTATTAGAAGCCTTCATTTTTTTTTCTTGAAACAACATAGTGGTATTCTTTTATTTACATCATTAAAGATTCTCATCTCCAACAGGAGCAATGATTCAGAGGGCAAGGCCATGTCTACACTGTGGAGACTGTGCTGTCACCACTTTTTGGAACGGAATTTGGCAGTTCATATGTACAAAGCCTTTAAAATGTTCATACCAGGGGTCATCTGATGGCGAGTTGATAAAAGCATTTGCATTGCAAGCCTGAAAACCTGAATTAAATCCCAAGGAATGCACATGGTGGAAAGAGAGAAGTGACTTCCAAAAGTTGTCCTCTGATCTCTACACATGAGCCACAGGATGTGGGATCTGTGTATTTGCATACAATTCCACATCATTTCTGCACACACCACACAGTGATAATAAATACAAATATTGTTGCCATTACATCGCTCACTCCACATCTGGACTCCGGTCTACAGTTAACTAATCAATTAATAGATGGTTATATATACTTCTTTTTTCCAACATAACCTTTTTTACTGATTCTCTGGGAATTGCACATCGTGTACCCTGATTGAACTCATTTCCCAGTCCTTTCCTGTCTGTCCTCTTCCCACCCTTGTGACCCCTTCAAAAGTAAAAAAAAAAAAAAACAAACACACACAAAAAAAGTCCAATTTATGTTCTCTATACACTCACTGGAGCACAGTCAAACTGTCAGTGGTGGCCCCTTCCACAGAACTGAGTCCTTCCCCTCCCTGCCTCCCACCAGAAACCATCAACTGTGGAGATCTACACATAGGAGTCCCTGTCCCAGCTTTTAAGAGTTCTCTTCAGTGGCTTCCTGTCCAGGCTGCTACCTTTTTTTTTGGAGGGGTCATCTAAGGGAGAGTAGGGGTTGTCACAGAAGCCTTACTTGTCCCCTGCTCTCAACTGTGCATCTGCAGTTACTGGTATCACAGTTAAAGTGGCCTCCTTGCTCTTCACTGTCAGTGGGAGAATGGATCATGGGCCTCCAAATGGTGTCTATATGACAGCATCGACTGTGAACACAGCCTGGGCTGCAGTAGGACCACAAACCCAGACAAGGCCCTCGGGGGCAGCAGGGACCACAGACATCAACATGGCATTAGGCAGCATAGACCATGGACATCAGAAAGGCTTCTTTGTCAGTTTAAACCGTTTTATAGATACAATGCAGCGCAGTGGCTACATCTTTAGATATTAAACATGGTAAATTCTTCCAAACTTCAGGGCGTTAAGGGGTTCTGTCATTAAAAGAGACGTGCATTCCTTTCAAGTTAACTCTCAGGGGTGTGTATGTGGGGGGGCAGGGGGGAAGAGAGAGAGAATCTTGTCTAAGATCTTGAAGTTCAGAAAGAGTTGGGGGCACAACACAGTACATGGTGTAAGGTGGTAATAAATAATTACAACATCTGATTCTAGCCAAAGAGGTAAACAAAATAGTCACCCAACAAATAATTATTAGAAGTACTGTGAAGACTGAATAGCCAAAACAGACCTTAGGGTTATGTAAGAATTGAATCTATAACTAAGGGTGTTACCACAAAAACCATAAACGGTTGCTACAGCAAACCATTTGGGAGGGAAAAAAAAGTGTATATTCTCATCTTACCATATGCTGATAGAGTACTTTCAGCATTAAATTGAGACAGGATGGAGGTCTGGGTAAATATGCATATGAAATATGGCCAGGAGTAAACATTTTGAAAGATTTTAGGAAGAAAAAATAAGTTAAAAGAAAAAAAAAGGTAAAATTAAATTGACAACACAAAACCATTAGTGTTTATAAAACGAGAGGACGGGTTTGTACTGGTTAAATATTTGCCTCAGGGTTGGGGAAATAAGAGTCAACCTCTACAATGTAGAGAGACTTATATATTGATGTGGGGGAAATGGGATAGAACAAGTCTTAGAAGTATGAAAGAAGAAAATAAAAAAGCAAGAGAGGAGATGCAAGTAAGAGAAAGGCTGGGTGGAGAAACCAGAAGAGTGTTGTCACTTCTGCTACACTAGCAAATAGAAGTGAGATGGGGCATGGGTGAGAAGAAACTATTGCATGGAGAGGAAAGGGTCCCGTGAGATCGTCCAGGGTATGCCCTATGACCTAAGGTTCATTCCACTCTTTAATTGTTCTATCACCTGGTTATATCTTTACCCTGAACACTGGGTTTCCAACACAGGGAACTCTGGGGCAGATACTCCAACCATATCAACACATGAGTTTGCTAAAGCTTGCTTAGACCGTTGTATGCACTTCAAGTGAATCACTAAGTACAAGTGCTGCCTTTAATACTTAAGAACTGTGACATAATCTCTAGTTATTCTGGAAGCTGGGCATAAGCAATCTATATAAAACGCAAAAGACAACAAACCAACATACATCTTTAAGCAGAATAATTTATTTATGTGGGGTCACAGAAGACTGAACTAGTCGTGTTTTTAACTCTTCAACGTTTTGTGAATAAATCATTACTCCAATGTCACCAGTCCCTTTTGACAGTAGGAGTACCGGGAGTGTTTCTCACACAGCAAACTGCCAAGATAAGGCTTTTATAGTATCAGCCACCTTATCACTACTTCCTCCTTGGATCAAATGTTCTAGTTTGTCAGTCCAACTATTATATATTGCTCCAACATAAAAACAAAAGTTTGGCATCTACCCATCTACACAGATGTCTAAAGTGTAACATAAAAGGTGCTCCTTCAGCAAATGATCATGGGTTTTTAGAGATGCATGTTTGTTCTTAGGTGAATAAGGAAAATTATGGAGGGTAAGGCCACTTGCTTTTATACACAAATATGCCTTCAGCAACCTACCAGCTCGAAGGTAGCCATTAGGAGAACTTCACTAAAATGTGATTCTTTTCCTCTATTCTTTTTTTTTCTACATTCCTAAAGACTATATGTTTAGCATTCACAATGTCTCCAAATAAAATCCGTATTTAATGAATTATTTAAAAGGTCTCTATCAAATCTCTTGTGCAAGTTGCCATAGGCATGTGCAAAGAGACTGACTGGAGGGAGGCGTGTGGTCCCCTGCAGAGCTATACAGACTATATAGGATGCGTTTTATGGAAGCCTGTCTTCACTAGTTCCCCATAGGGATGCATCCTATAGGAAATGGTATAAACAAATTAATTGCAGGTTGCTATGAAGAATACCATCTCTTTCCTCCCAAATTCCCCAACACTGAAAATAGTTTATAAACTAATACAATTAAAAGGAGTTTATAATACAAGAAAGAAAAATGCCTCTTAGAATACTTAAGACACTAGAAAATCCTTAAGATATTCTCTACATTAAAAGAGCAATAACTATTTGGAAATAGAAATTCTGAAATAGACACTTATATTAGTCACCCATGCTATGAAATACCCAAGTAGGGTAACTGGGTTTTGTTAGTTCACAGTCCCAACAGCATGTTGATGGCAGATGAGGTCACTTGGAGGATCACACCATGGGGGTTGGTGCTACGGTGGAAGTTCAAGTGAGATGGGGCATGTGTGAGAAGAAACAATTGCTTGGAGAGGAAAGGGGCCCGTGAGATCGTCCACGGGTATGATGCATGACCTAAGGATCTTTCTCCTTTTTCATCGTTCTATTATCACCTGTTTATATCTTTACCCTGAGTACCAGGCTTCCAACACAGGAAACTCTGGGGAGATACTACAACCATATTGCAGCCATAGCAACCCTTGAGTTTGCTAAGGCTTTCTTAGAGGGCTACATTCACTTCAAATGAATCACAAAGTACAAGTGACTTGTATACAAACAGGAATGATGACTGGGACTCTGGGAAGCCATGTCTCTTGCTCCTTTTTCAAGTAAGCTTTCCTTACCTTAGGCAGTCTCTAGGGTAGAGTCTAATAGTAGAGAAGAGGGAAGTCATTTTCTCATTACAAAGAAGAGAATTGATGCTAAAAAATAAGCCCAACTACATTTGCTCCATAAGCTTCTCTAATCACACTGCTGCCTAACATGATAAGGGCTTTATAATGGTTCTCAGAGTACTTTTTTGTTTTTAAAGCCTTTCTAAGGTTGATATTGAGTCACAATTATAATATTACAGAGGGATCTTGTGTTCATAAAATCTCGCCCAGTGGTCACATCTTGCATGATAATAGTAGAATATCACAACCAGGAAGGCAACACTGAAACAATCCAGCAACATTTTTTAGAGAGAACTAGTTTTATAATGGTCTCATCAGCAAACAAGAACAACCTCTGGATCCATACAATCCATGGGAACCCAAGGGAGTTAAGCTGAGTGAAAATAGATCATTATGAAAAGCACCTTGCTATATGGTTCTATTTGTATAACATTTCAAACAACAAACAATGAGATGGACAATAGACTAGTGGGTGTCAGGCATTAGGAGGGCAGGTGGAAGGAGGTGACAGTGGCCTCAAAAGGGCAGCATGTGTCATCTTTCTGTAAAAGATTTTTAGTGGGAGGCAAAAGTTATCATTCTGACACAAGGAACTTTTTACTGTAGCATGCTTTTGAACAGAAAGGATTCATACAACAAATGTATTTTTCCCCCTCTAATAATGAGATGGCATTTTAGTATAACTACTAGTACTGGGCTAGAAAACTATTAAAAGTTCAAATTACCAAAAACTAAGAAGGGATCTAGAGGTCACTCAAATATGAAAATTGGAGGCACCATTGTTTCTTTGAAACCACAAAGAATCACAATCTTCAGAAGTCTGGGACTGTGATTAGGGTTCTTTTTTAGAGATACTTGAGTTGTTTTCAAAGTTATCTTTTATGCCTCATCCACAAACCAAGACAGAGTTGATAGTAATGTGTGCTGTCACTAAGCCCATGCCTGAGAATCCTGTACTGATTTGACCTCCTACTTCATGCCTTCCTGAAGTCTTCAGCAAACTCTGCACAGTGAGGCAAATACAACTGGAGATATCTGATCCTAGTGAAGTTGCCAAATAAACAATTCCTTATGTTCCTTCAGAGCAAAGACTGGTTCAGGCAAGCCACAGTATTTGGCTTTGGAGTATTCACCAGTTCATTGTTGCCTGAGGTCATAACACTACCTTGGAAGAAAATTTAAAAACAACTTGAGTGTGAGGGTGGGTTTTAGAAAGTTGTTGATCAAAGGAAGATGCTACAAGAATGGCTCATACATGTCAGAAGTTGTCAGAACTTGAAGAAAAAAAAAAGTGACGAGTAGAACTTCATGGGAAATTGCCCTTATAATTTTAAACAGCAGGGCTGGACTATTATGTAGGGCAGGAAATCTAAAAAAATGTAAACAACAACAAAAAACCAAACACACACACACACACACACATACACACACACACACACACACACACACACACACACACACACACACACCCCAAACTAAACCAACCCAAACCAAAAAACCCCAAAACAGCCTTACAGAGAGCAATACAGTGAGTTCATTACAGAACCAAGTGTATGAAGTCTTCATGATGACACCAGGTTGAATGGTTGAAGAAAAACAAAGGGCCCTGACCTTTTCAGTGAAAAAGGATGCTGATATCTCAAAACTCAAAGCTTGTCTTTTAAGTTATTCCCTACTTTCCCTTCCTTTTACCCATTGTCCCCTTTTTACTTTGAGTTACTCACTGCTTTCTTAAAGGTGAATGAGCTTCCATAATTTGAAATAGCTAGAGAACCTTTAAAAAGAGAAACCATGATGCTTTTAGGGTTGGTTCATCATTTTATAGTAAATTAAAGCCCTGAAATGAGTTAATAAAGGATCTTCCTCTATAAATTATTGATTGGAGAGAACCCAGAAGCTCCTGCCCTCAAGCAACACATGCTGTTGCTATTGCTGTTGCTTGCCTATCCGTAACTAGCTTGTAAATTGCTATTGCTGGAGAGATAACACACTTTGGATACAGGACACAGAGAAACCATGCTGGAACTGATCTGGAAATTCCTCCTACTGGTGAGCATTCACAGTGCTGATAGGTGTAGGGGTTAGATAAATTAGATTTAGAAAATATATAGGGGTTTCTGATACTGTCTCTTAATTCGGGGCATGAACAGCATTATCAGCATGAAGTCAGGAAAAACAGGAAAGACTTAATAGACTGAAAAACAAGGTTGAAGTCAGGAAAAACAGGAAAGACTCAATAGACTGAAAAACAAGGTTGAAGTCAGGAAAACAGGAAAGATTTAATGGACTTGAAGAAACAAAGTATCTGGCCTGACATTGTTTTCAGCTGCTAAGTGGGCGGAGCCCAAATTAAGCTGAAACAGAGTTCCTCCTATTTAAGGATAGTGCATGGAGCCCAGAAGAAGAAGAGGTCCCTGATGCTAGAGAGCTCCAAGAGTCCTGCTGAAAAAAGGGCTGGCCATTGATGGCCAGCTCTCTCCCTGAAGCAGAAAGAAGCCGGTGAGCAAAGAAAGCCTCAACAAGACACCAAAAGGCCAAGGACTAAACCCTGTGGCTCAGCTTTTGCCTAGAGGGGTTTGTTCTGTCTGAACAGTGGCCTAAAGGAAACTGCCTGGCTTTAAGGACTGAGGCAGAGCAGCTGAGTTCCTGATTCAAAAGAAGTAAGTTGGCCTGCAGATGGCTGGGGTCTCCCACAGAGAAGAAAGCATGAAGCCTTATTTAAGGTGAGACTGCAATAACCAACTTACCCTGACGAACCTGCATCTGAGAGATCCAGAAAAAGGACTGCTAAGTGCGTTAAAGAATCTACAACAAAGACTGTGTTCCTGCCCCAGAGACTGTATCATTCTAAAAGGTTATGAAAGTAGTTGTTATAATTATCAATAGGTTTAGTGGATAGGTTAAAGGGGTTGTAGGAATTTATAGGATTAATAGTTAAGAAATTGTTGGTGTTTGTTATAAGTGAATTTAATAATAAATAAGTGTTAAATAATAATTTAAAAGTTCGGTTACAGATAGGTGCTAAGTAAGTGGCTGAGAGAAAAGAACACCAATGGACATCCCTGGTGGTGGACCCTGAGTGCTACAATATCCACTTGCCAGGCAAGATGTGCCTACTGGTACACAGCATCATGAGTGTTATGGGCACAGCCACCCGCTTTCTCATTGGATGTGAGTCCCACTGTAGAGGAGGAATTTATGTAAATTTGGTAAAATAAATCAAACAAACAACAAAAACAAAAGCATGGCTGGGGAGCCACAGGCCTTAGAGGGACTCACTAATGTTATTTTGCTATGTGGACACTATGTCAAACTGCCTGTTAATATTTATGTTTCAATGCACAGATTAGTGTTGCTTTCAACCTTAGTTAGACAAACTAATTTTCCAGTAAGCAGTAGTCACTGTACAGCTTTATAACTGACCCTAGAACTGAGACTGAGTGCCTATTGAGTGCTCAGCCCTAAACAGTGCATCTGTAGTAACCCGTTCCAGGTTCAGGAGCTATCTCCTGAAGAGGGGCACAACGGGTTTCAGCACTGAAGGGTGGGAAAGAGTGCTGTGGAGGGCTGTCTGCCGAATGTGACATGGCCACTGTGCTGTGCTCATGGACTCACAGCAGCTATGGTTACCTGCATGAAGACCGCAAAAAATCAAGGCAGCCAGCATTCTGGCATGGAAGAGGGAGTGGGCCCATTAGGCTCCATCTCTAGGAACGGGGCTATTGACAACTAATGACTGTTGAGCAAGGTGAAGCCATTATTCTCCAGGAGTGTAGTCATGGGGAGGTGCAGGAGCCCATACCCACCAAACATCTGGCAGCACTAACTGGACTCAGGTTATAAAAACAGAAGAAGGAAACAGGGAGGGGGAAGGGAACAGAAAGACAGAAAAGGACATTCAGGTGGGATGAGGAAGTATGGAGGGTAAGGAAGGAGGTGGAGTAGAGTGAGGGGAGAAAATGATCAAATACATTATTCACATGTAGGAAATTATAAAGAATACATCAAAACATTAAGAAGAATAAAATTAGGATATTCTATGGATAAAGAATAAATTGAGGGCACTCATGTTGTAGCCGCAGAGACTAGGAGGACTCCAGATCCTGCTCAGCGCTTGCCCTTGCTTGCCATGGAGAAGACCATGGAGAAGATCCAGAGGCCAAGCTGGCCGAGCAGGCCGAGCGCTATGACGACATGGCCACCTGCATGAAAGTAGTGACGGAGCAGGGCGCCAAGCTGTCCAACAAGGAGCGCATCCTGCTGTAGGTGGCCTACAAGAACGTGGTTGGGGGCTGCAGGTCTGCCTGGAGGGTCATCTCAAGAATCGAGCAGAAGACTGACACCTCCCTGACAAGAAGTTGCAGCTGATCGAGGACTATCTGGAGAAAGTGGAGTCGGAGCTGAGGTCCATCTGCACCGCGGTCCTGGAATTGTTGGTTAAGTATTTAATAGTCAATGCAACTAATCCAGAGAGTAAGGTATTCTATCTGAAAATGAAGGGAGATTATTTCCAGTATCTTGCTGAAGTAGCTTGTGGCAATGATCGAAAACAAAGGATAAATAATTTCCAATGAGCCTACCAAGAGGCATTTGATATAAGCGAGAAAGAGATGCAACCTACACATCCAATCCGACTGGGGCTGGCTCTTAACTTTTCTGTATTTTACTGTGAGATCTTAATAATCCAGAGCTTGCCTGCACACTGGCTAAAACCACTTTTGATGAGGCCATCGCAGAGCCTGATAGACTGAACAAAGACTCCTACAAAGACAGCACCCTCATCATGCAGTTGCTTACAGACAAGTTAACATTATGGAGATCAGGTAGTGCAGAAGTACGCGATGCAGCCAAGGGGGCCAAGAAATAAAGGCATGGGGCGCCACCCTCCTTCCCCTCAAGAAAACCTTTTTCCATCTCCATTCCTTATTCCACTTGGATTTCTTCTACCAAGGAAGCCCATTCATGTTTATGGGATCAACTGTTTATAGTCTTTCCACACTTCGGCTTTGGGAAAACTCCATCCCTTGGTTTGTGTTGTCTCCCCCTTCCTGGTGCAGTTGCTGCTGCAGAAAAGTATCAATAGCTTCACTTCATATAAACAGGAGTAACTTCCAGACATTTGTGTACAGCGCTGACAGCACAGTTGATATTTAAAGTAATCTGAACCAGTTCTGCAAGTGACTATACTTTGTATTACTGTGAAGATATGAAAATACAGGCTGGAGAGATGGGCTCAGGGGTTAAGAGCACTGGCTAGTGCTCTTTCAAAGGTCCTGAATTCAATTCCCAGCAACCACATGGTGGCTCACAACCATCCACAATGTGATCTGATGCCCTCTTCTGGCTATAGGTGTGCATGCAGATAGAGCATTCATATACATAAAATCAACCAACCAACCAATTAATCAATCAATCAATAAATGGAAATGCAGAGCATTAACAATTTAAGGTTTTTAACTTTAAAAAGTTATTAACTTCTTGATTTCTACATTCCCTCTCTGACCTTCTTTAGGGTTTTCCTTTCAGAAGCAATTTTTCCATGCTCTTACTACATATTCCTTTTTAGTAGGAATCTAGAAATGTTAGACTGAATGGGAAAGCGTTTAATGCATCTATGCTTGGGGTCACTGAATGAAATGTCTCCTATGTCACACATACTGGAGGTTACATCTGTCTGCACACAATCTGTAGGTCACATCTGTCTGTGACAACGGGGAGTTTCTTACGCATTCTTCATTTGCTGCTGTTTTAAGTTGACAACTTCCTTCCCAATAAAAATTCACTTACACCTCCTGTCTTCTTAGGTTCATATTTTGCCTTGTAATAGAAGTAGCATGTTGCTGCCAGACCATAAGCATTGCTTTGGGCAAATTAAAATGCATGTCCTTTCTTAATACACTAGAAAGGGGAAATAAAGTATACAAGCCCAAGTCTAAACTTTAGTACTTTTCCCCGCAGATCTGTGTACTTGTGAGAGGGTGTCCAGCTTGTGAGATGATTGTTCTTTAGAGAGTTGGACCACTATATTGTGTGTTTGCTAATCACTGACTGTAGTTCCAAAAGTGTCCTATGTAACAGTAGAGTAACATAAAATAAAACATTTTATTAAAAAAAAAGAATAAATTGACTAGCAGTATGATGAGGACAGAAAAGGAGACTAAGTATGCACATTTTACAAAGATATTTGGAATATAGTATTATTTCAACATATAAAAACTGAGCAATAGTGAAACATTTTGTAAGTGTGCAGTGAATTTGCTAGGAAGCTTTTAACAATCAGAAAGAATTAATGAGATTAGTTGTTAACTCCGAAGCAAATGCCCCACATTTGTAACCCTGGTAGCTGAGGAATGGCTTTGATAATTGCACAACAGGAAGCCATTTTTAAATAGAGCTGGTAATTTCCATTATGATATAGAGAAGTATTATATATATATACATATATATGTATATGTAAAGTTTTAAAATTATGTCACAATTTCCCACATACCTCAGAAACTTTTTAACAATATCAGCAATTAACAAAATTAAAATATGCAAATTACTTTTCTATAGTTTCAGGTAAATGATGTTACAGAAGAGACAATATCTGACTGAGATTTCATGAATATTTATCTCAAAGAACTTCCAAATTTCGATGAAATGTTTTTAGCCTTAAAAAACCTCAAATGTTTAGAATAGATATTTAAAAGAAAAATTTCAGCTAGACAATTGAAAAAAAATCTTATTACAGCAGATGGTATTCCAGCTTTGTTAGAGTAAGACATTGAATTTATTGATGTTTTTAAATAAGAGTTTTATTATTTCATTAAACCATAAGATACATACATATGGTACCCCCCCCGCCAAAGACTTGTGCTTAGCTTTCTGATGCTCATTGTATAAAAACTGCTATGGACATAGTTTCAGCCCCATCATGCAGTAATCAAAAATAAAACAAATGGCAATATATATATATATATTTTAATATCACACTGCATTCAATGAACTAATTCACATGAAACTCTTAAGGGAAAATGTGACTTGTAACATATGAACACAGAGCCGGGCGGTGGTGGCGCACGCCTTTAATCCCAGCACTTGGGAGGCAGAGGCAGGCGGATCTTTGTGAGTTCGAGGCCAGCCTGGTCTACAAAGTGAGTCCAGGACAGCCAAGGATACACAGAGAAACCCTGTCTCGAAAAACCAAAAAAAAAAAAAAAAAAAAACATATGAACACAGTAAGAACTTAAAATGGCACTGAAATTGGTAACAATACAAACAACTACATCAGTTTATATTTTCTTCACATGTATAGACAGGTAAATCATAGTTACTGACAAGTATGTCAATTGGCTGCAAAATTAAAATGATGATGAAATATATTTTGTGGCTGATACTGTTTAGAGTTATGATCAGTATATGTAATTTCCCAAGAACATGAAGTTATATTACTTAGCTTCAAAGAATTACTGAATATCCTTAAATGAATGTAGTTATGAAAAGATAAGGAATTCTAAGAAACTTAGTTTTGTGAGCATGGTTACAAATATTAAGAAACTTTGGTATTTAATTCAGTTATAAGAAACTGTTTAGAGAAATTTGGGCATATAAATCTATGGTTTCACATAAATATTATATTTAAACACAGATCAAGTATTTCTTATCAAAATTTAAAATAGATGTTCTTAAAGAGCAAAGTAATACTATTGTAGATGCAGTGCAAAAATATAAAATTTACCTAATTAATAAAATTTGAATATTGTTGCATGCCAAAATATTTTGAATGTAATAGGTTAAATGTATTTAATTTTACTGTTTCTTTCTACTACTACAAAACTTCATAATCCAAAAGTTGCTTTTACATTTCTATTGTATGGTGTTATAACAGGCTCTTACAATAGCCTTTTACTTGTTCTTCAATTGCTTTAAATCTGATGATAAATTAATCTTTCATTTTCCTTTTTCCCTTCCTCACTTCCACAAACATCTGAGTACCTACCTCTGGCAGATGTTGCTGAAATTAGATGTAGCTGTCCCAATGAAAGACTTTCTACTTGGGAGATAAAGATAAGAGGAAAAAACCTAACAAGCATATCGTAAATGATGAGCAAAAGAAATCAGTAATACTCAAAACCTTTCCACCCTGAGAGAGGGGTGTAGTGTTAGCAGGGTAATGGTGCAGGAAGACCAGAGGGACTGGAGAAATGTACTGGAGTGAAGGTGAGGAAAACAAGAGACAAGTCAATGGGGGAGGTGAAGTGTGAGGGCGGGGCAAGATGGCAGACCTTGTAGCCAACTTGTTATGTTGACATTTACTTGAGGCATCTATTTGTTGGACTTTGGCCTTTTACTAGACATAACAGAAAGTCCTACAGAGTTCTATGTTAAATTTTAAAGAGGATATTTATTGGTAAGTGTTCACATTGGTCTATGAAGGGTGGGGCAGGGGCAGAAGTATGATGTGGAAGGGAGCTGACAGTATCAGGAAGATGATGGTAACTTGGACCAATGAGGGCAGTGGTAAAGACTGGTAAACAATGTAATTATAAACATTCAGTTGAAAAAAAAATTCAGTTGACCCCAAATTCTGTAAAGTCAACAGGACAGATGTGGAGTAAAAAAGAATATGATCAGATCAAGAGTGGAGTAAAGTGCTCATGTTTCCCATTTGTCAAATACTGTTGGGGGCAGTTGATGTTGAACCTAGCTGTACCTAGAGTTTGACATTCAATTGTCTACATGCTCTGGCCTCAAATTTTCAACTTAAATGTCCTTTCCTGTCTTCCTTATCTCCATGTTTCTGTTGTGTTCCTGGCATATATATATATATATATATGTTTTTTTGAAGCAGGATCTATTTTTGTTTTTATTTGTTTGACACATACCTCACCATCAATGACAGCTACTATTGATGGGAAAAGTGTGGCATAACAGCATCCAAAGCAAATGAAAATAAGAAGTTGTGACTACTCTAATATCTGACAAACATAAATCTTTGTCTATATTTTTATTAGTTTCCTTTTTTTCACTTTCTCTATTTTTTTAAACATTTATTTCTTCAAGTTACATCACAATCATACTCCCCTCCCATCTCTCCCTCCAAGTCCTACCCTCCTACCCTCTACATCCTCACCCTCCTATCTGCTTTTTTTTTTAATTTAAGGTGTACCTTCCCCCCCAACAGATCCCCCTTTTAGTCCAATAAAAGGCTCTTTTTCTTATAACAATAAATACAATACAAAACAATAAGAATGATTAGGCCACAATTATGAAAATTATAAGGTATAATCTACATTCCCAACATCCAATATCTTTGGTTATTGATACAAAATTAAGGTTAACTCTTTTTATGTTATTGTGCCTATATAATACTTAAAAATGCAATGTGAAATTTTGGCTTTTGACAGCAACTGTCACAAACTTTTTATGATAATTAAAAAATGCAAACTAATAGTCATTCAAACATGTCATTTTGTTAGGTAAGGATAGTGTATCACAGATGTTTTCTAAGTTAATCAGAAATCAAGTTGTGAAGAGACAAACAACATTTGCTTATCCAAATATATGGAGATAGATAGGTGGTCTTCAAAAACCTGTGTAGGTTGTGAGAGATCTGTAAAATATGGCATTCAAAGATGTTTTAAGATTTTTTTGAAATGGAGATATGTCAGCTCC
The DNA here is from genome assembly GCA_907164525.1 of Lophiomys imhausi. Classification (NCBI taxonomy): domain Eukaryota; kingdom Metazoa; phylum Chordata; class Mammalia; order Rodentia; family Muridae; genus Lophiomys; species Lophiomys imhausi. The sequence continues at coordinate 6,884 of CAJQZJ010029902.1, read as the reverse complement.
TGACAGCATATGTCTCCCCACCCCCCATTCAACTCCAAGTAAATGATGAGCATGGAAGAATTTCCATTTGGAGATGGCTGCATTAGTGGCAAACTTGTCACTGGGCAAGAGAAATCCCTTGCTTCAACATAGACAGAACGCTGTCTGAAAAGGACAAAATTTGGAAGCGGTAAGTGTTCTTGGCTTTTTAGTAATTATGGTCATAAGATTACAAGAATTGCTGTTTTCCAAGGATCAGCTGACAAAAGTTAACACACTTAAACTTGTTAAGTTCTATGGCTCAGTTATAAGATACACACTATTATTACCTTATCAGGCACAAAGATACAAAAACAGTGAAAAGTAAATACACAAAAATGGCCTCTGGCTTTAGAGACATGTTTTTCCCTGCTATGACAGAACTTTCACACTGTTAAAATCTCAGTCAATCTATGAGACGTTCCCTAATCCTCAGGTAGAATTTCATTTCCCCCACTAAATTTAATGGCTAAAAGAAATTCCACCTATGTTGGAGAAGGTCTAATAACATTGCTTCTGATAGGCTGGTTTCAATGCTGAGATCTGGTTACTGCCCCTTCTGAGGCATTCTCTTGATTGGTTAATAAAAGTTGCTGATGGCCAATTAGCTGGGGAGAAAGAGTATAGGAAGGTGGGACTTCCCCAGATGGAAACCAGGAATCTTGCGTTTTACACAGAGGAATCGCTCATTCCGTCAGGAGACATGGAAGCAGATAGACATGTTTGAGAACTCTGGAAGGTAATAACAGGCACATGGCGGTTTGGGATTAGGTGGTCCAGGTTAATTTAGATTAGCCAATTGAGAGTCTGCCCAGCTAAGGGCTAAGCATTGAAACATTAAAAGGTCTTGGTGTGTTTAATTATTGAGGAAAAGACCACTGTGGCTTATAGGCCGCTAGTCCAAGCAATCCAGGGCCATCGGCCTTCCCACCAAGCTCTACGAATCTCCCACCAATCTGCCAGCAATTCTACCGGCCTAATATAACAACTTATCATTATTAATGAAGATATTAGTTAACAGACTTTAGATTGCAGGTGGTGAAGGCCACCCTTGGTCCAGGGCTTTTTTACCAGGACAAGTCAGGCTGCCACTTAAGGCAGGCCAGGCAGTCGACTGATATCCTGCCAGGCCACCAGCTGCTCCGCCAACCTAATCATACAGTTTATATTAATAAATTAATAAATACAATTGATAATTAAATTGCAGTTTCACACCTGTCTTTTAATATTTCTTCTATCATTTCTAACAGTCATGTTAATACTTGTGTGTTAACTATGGGTGATATACACTGTATTGTATGGCTTTTATCTCACTCAATTCTTCTGACATTCTTGGGAAGGATCCTACTATCAAATGGAGGCTTGGGAAGGCAAAGTGGCTTGCTGGAGGTCAACAACTAGCATGAGGAAGATTCATACATCCCACTCTCAGAACACAAAACTGAAAAGTAAAGAATACTGAAGAAGTAGGAGTAAAAGAACTTAAAAGGCACACCAACCAATTAGTTACTAAAATAAGGGCTGGGGACCAATTAGGTGGCCCAATGGGTAAAGATGTTCATGGCCAAACCTCATGACCCAAGTCTATTTACACACACACACACACACACACACACACACACACACAGAGAGAGAGAGAGAGAGAGAGAGAGAGAGAGAGAGAGAGAGAGAGATTAAAAAGTGAAACAAAATGGGGTGTTTAAACTGTAATTCTAGCACTTTGGAGGCTGAGACAGGAGAAATGACATGAGTTTGAGTCTAGCCTGGGATACAGATTAAAGCTGTCTCAAGATAAAAGTCTGAAAACTTAGCTGAACTATAGGGGACTGATTTTTTTTATATGTACAAGAATAACATTAAGTGGGGCTGGAGAGAAGTCTCAGTGGCCAAGAGCACTTGCTGTTCTTTAAGAGGACCCAGGTTCAATTTCCACCACCCACATGGCAGCTCACATCCATCCATAACTCCAGGTCCAGGGGATCCATGGTCTCTTCTGTCCTTCTTGAACAACAGGCATGTATGTGGTGTACATATGTATATGCAGACCAACACATATATACATAAAATAAATAATCAAAAAAATTTTTTAACAAAATGAATAATATGAAGAATGTTCTCATATCCTCCACCCAGATTTAGCAAACACACCAGATTCAACCTTTGGGCAATATGTTCATGAATAAGACATAAGATATTCTTACAAAGCACGGATGCTTAGAAGCTGTTGCTAAAACATTGCATGTTTTCAATCTCCTCTATATTCAGACATGTATATGTATGTATATGTAACACACATGCATGCACATGGTTTCTTCACCATGTGGTGGTAAGTTACATATACCATACACTTTATCTTTAAGTACAACAGTATTTCTAATAAAGGTATTACTGTATGTAACTATAATTCCTTTAGGAGTTTCAATCCTTTCATTGATTTGATCAACCTTTTGCATTCCAGATCCATCAAATCACCCAGTAATGACCGTCATTACCTCCTAGCCCAGCACATGACCCAGCCCAGGGTCAGGTATTTATTTAGGTTTTCTGTCTCTTAACTCCTCTTAATGTCCAGTATTGTTTCAGATGCCCCACACCCCTTCCCCAGGTTAGTCTGAGGGTATACATTCTCAGTAAGAGTAGTGCACAGGTGACACTGTGTCCTTTTCAGGGTATCACATTTGGAGTGACAATGACTTCTTCATTGGTGAGGACAACTTTTACCATCAAACTGTTTTCTCAATTTTCCACTGCATAATTACTATTTCTCCCTTATAATTAGCAGTGGTTTATATAGTTGCTTTTAAACTACATAACTATGTAGATATCTTGCTCATTAAAATTTCCTCCTAAATTTAGCATCTTAATTTGCCCCTAATTCAATCCTTACTAAACACTCAAAACACTTCTTTCCAAATCTAGCAGCATCTCTGCTGTTTCCAGTCTGCACTCCACGGTCACCATGAGCCAGAGAGCTCCCCTCTCCCATTAATTAGCTAAGCTAATTACACATGGCTCTGCCTCCACAGTGCATCATTTATGACCATGATTAATGCTTTGTGTCCTGGTTCATCCAGATGGAGCCACAGCAATCCTTGCCAGGCAGCTCCTCATGATATGGCTCTGTCAACTCCAGCAATTCTTACTTGGCAAAGTTGCTCCAGGTGTAACGGAATTTACTTCTCAGCCCCGAAATCCATCGTCTTTACGGGAATGTACATACACTTGGTGGTGCTGGGATGTTCTGGACCCTCTGATGGGCTACCCCTTAGATTCAAGTCTTCTAATTCTGCAAAGTGTGGTTGGATAATAATTCTCAATTTTAGCGTTTTCTTGTTCTGACTGGTTTCTTCAAGTAACTCTACAATTTGTTTTCTTGTTCCCTGTGCACTTCCATATATTTGTTGACAATTTAGTTTCCATTTGTATTTATTAAATTTTAGCAACTGTCAGGTTTGGTAGCAAGCACCTACTCTATGAGCCATCTCACTGGCTCTAGTCTTTTTTTTTTTTAATTTCAGATTTGAGGCAAATTTCTTTTAGCTCCAAATATTTATTGAGGTCATGCCGTTGAGTGTGGAACGTTACATTACAGTAGTCTTCTGCTTTGCTACCCAATTGCTGTGCACATTTTCACCAGGCCAAAAGTCTTAATTCACATGAATTTTTGCAGTTAGTAATGATAGGAATTGTTTTCTACTTTAAGAAATTATCTTACAGAAAGGTCTCAGGTCAAGAGCACCCTCTTCTGTGTAGGTGCATTATGAATCATATTATTGATGGTCCCAGGGTGAGAAGGGGCAATATGATATGTCTTCTCTTTCTGTTAAGACCTATCATTTTCTTCTTCGGGGTTTGCTTTTCCATCACTGCTTGGTCTCAAGGTATTCTGTTCATTCAAATTTACCTGATTCTTCCCACAAAGCAATGACTCTGGGAAGCTGCTACTTCTGGGTGCACACAGTTCTGAATCCTGGCTGAGAGTCACCAAGTCCTGACTGGTGTCCAGGATTTTGGCATTGATTATTACCTTTTTCTCTCTGGGGCTGATTTCACTTCTATTTCATTGGATTCGTTTCTCCCAACTCCTTTCAGAGTCTTTCAAGCCTTCTATGTTCTAGGTAGCCTGACTTTCAGTGGCAGGCCAGCTTCAAGACTTATCTTGAAAAATCATTGACTCTACTTATATGTACTTTGTTCTGGTCTCTGTCACTGTCGTGTGTGGCTGTGTTTGTTTTCTTGGTCAGTTTAGAGCTTTCTGTGATGGATGTGTGAGGGGTTGAGAATCAGGCAATCAGCACTGATCTCTACCAGGGTTCTATTAACAGTGTTCTTATTCTGAGTGTACTCATCATTTGTGCTTTTATTTTTCATACTGCTTTTTGTCTTGTTCTAATCTATTTCCAATTTGGTGAAGACTATGCAAAGTGAAAGGAAACTCTTAATTACTTGCCATTAGCAACTAACCATAGCAGTGACCTTTAGGGTAGCCTTGAGGAGAAGTGGTTATTTTGTTTTTCTTTAATAAAATCTTGAAGTACAAATAACAAAAGAAAGAGAAATCAGAAAAGGGAAATGAAAGACAATAGAAAAGCAATGAGACTGGTCATTTTGGCTCATGGAAGCCATTTCAGAGTTTTAAAATATTTTTTGATTAATAGGTTCACACTTCAGTGGGAATAAATTCCAAACGCTCATTTTAAAAGAGTTCTACAATTTTCTCCTGTGTCGTTTGCAGCAGCAAATTCTGAGATATGATGAAGCATTACTGCTTTAAAGTTATACCTCACATACAAAGGAATACATGGATAGGCTCATGTGCCCCACCCCCACATGCACTCACTTGTTTCACGTTCTGGAGCTCTTCTGTCAGCTGTTTCCTATGCTTCTCTGATTCACGTAATTTCTCCTGTGTTTGAAAACCACCGAATGAATAGCATGTCACTGGGACACCAAGCATGATCTCTAGTCTTCTGTTTCAAAGTTTATTCCCCAAACACCAAATTGCTAAAATCTCCTAATGCAATTCCTGGTTGTTTTTCTGGCTTTACATACCATTCACTAGTAGTCAGTTAGCTAAGTATAACTATGATGATAACATTCTTTATTACCTTATATAAGAACTTAAAATCTGAGATTCAGAAGAAGTCAGTCAGGATTGAAATCAGTAAACAGCAACTAAATTTGGGTGACAGCTGTCATTATCAAACAGCTATCAGTATGAACGGTCTCATTATTCTGAACTAGATGTAAAAAAGCTTCTAATCACACCAAAGAAAGACTGGGTTGACTCTTAGTTCCCTAATGTAATTTTTACCCATTTTTGAACAACTACTCACAAAAGGACACAATATTATAGCCAGAATATGTAATATATATTTGAATATGGACATAAAGGTAAACTATTTTTATCTTTGAGCCTAAAATTTAATGAAGCATGCACTCTGAGATGTCCCACCTTGCTGAGTGGTCTAGTCAGAAGTGCTTAGTGGCTCCTGAGCCATCTTACTGAAAACATGAACAAGATTACTTGGACCTGAGCTAGAGTGGTGGAGTCACGGCAACATGATGGTGCTGAGAAAGCAGCAGAACCTCAGTTCTGGAATAATTCAGCCCACTCTGTCTAGGAGGGGAAAGGAAGTTGTAAGTGAAGGTGATTATGGAGCAGCCTAATGACTGTGCCACACACACCGCAGCCTAGAGAGGGGGCCTCCTGTGTGTTTACACTCTGCAAGTCATCTTTACCCTCGGTGCTCTGCTCTGGTTTTCTTTGCATCTATTTCCACTCTTTATTGTAGGTCAGCCACCAACTTGAAAACAGGTTTCAAGATGAAACCTTAAAAACCAGGAGCAGTTTGAATTCTGGAAAAGTCTTTGGGTTAAATAGTTCCTCTAGCGCTATTAAGAATCACTTCTGGACCTGAGATCAGCCAGCTCCGTCACCAGTCTTGAGAGGAGCTCTGGCTAGAGATCTAGCTCAGGAGCGGATCCAGCCCATGGCTCCAGCCCCGCCTGTCTGATATCCAGCCTGCACTCGGACCTGTACACCCAAGAGGGAAAAACAGCCACACCACAAGAGCAAAGGTAAGTGAGATTATTTTTTTCCGCAGTTTCCAACATGGCGGCACAGTGTGCACTGTAGCGGAGAGGCAGAGACCTAACCCAGTCACAGCAAAGCAATTAGGAGCCAAGACTGCCTGCAAACAGAGCCCAAGACAGTGTGTTCTCCACAAATACTGGGGCGGGTGGGTCACTCACCCTAGCACCCAAGCATCTGAGGCAATCAGCAACAGGCGCACTGAGGCTGGCATCTGTTGTGGGTGGAGCTCCCTGACTGCATAGTCAGCCTAGCTGGGGAGCCAGAACAACTGGGTCAGTGAGAGGAGAACACAGACCCAACCACAGCTCTACCTACCTTTCTGAGGAGACCTGTCAGCTCCCAGGTCCTCAGAGGCTAGCCCTCTTCCCACTCCAATCCCCTCTATATTGGTCCAATTGGGTCACAAGCAGTTGAGGAGAGCGGTAGCCACCCTCCCCTCCGAGAGCCAGTCAGTCTATTACAGGAACCTGCCCGCCATCTGGAGGTAAACACCAGGATCTCAGGATCAGCCAACCCCCAGGGCAGGGAGTTTTCCTGAGCACCAAGGTCAGGTAACAAAAGAAACAAACAGATAACACCTGGGTCCATCGGATGACAAAAGGTAAGCACAAGAACATGGTAAAAAAAAAAAAAACAACAAAACAATAGGATGTCTCCAGATCCTAGCAATAAAGCTACAGACAACTCTGGACAGCTGAACACAATTGAAGCAAAGGAAAATTACCTTAATCCTATGCTTATATTAATAATAGAAGGCCTAAGGGAGGAA
>CAJQZJ010029897.1:0-16770 GCA_907164525.1 Lophiomys imhausi | reverse complement strand
AAGTTAGTATGAAAGCTGAGTTAGATATAGAACTTTAAACTCATGGACCTGACAGTTTTATTTGGAAATAACCAGAGACTTGGACATTTTACTTGTCAGTCAAAGCGAGGGCTGTATCTTCTTTCTTTGGGCCTTTGGAGGTCTGTTTTCTGCAGTGTTTAGTGTTATAGACCAGTAGGGGACGTTCATTGGTCCATTAGCTAGAGCTTATTATAATACATGTCCGCAGACCTCATTCTAAACCACTTAGAAGATCGGGATGCTCAAGATCTGCACTTTTAAGAACTCTGTCACTGATTCCTATACCTGATGAAGTTTGGGAACTGCTCACCTGGCGTACCTACCCTACTCACAAGCTTAGGAGCAGCTTGAGAAACTCCCCTTGGAAAGAACAATGCCCACCTCTCTCTACCCACAAAGCAGTCTTTCCACCAATTTTTTTTTTAAATAATTTATTTATTTTATGCACATTGGTGTTTTGACTACATGTGTTTCATCAGATTGTTTGGAATAGGAGTTACAGACAGTTGTGAGCTGCCATGTGGGTGCTAGGATTTGAACCCGGGTCCTCTGGAAGAGCAGCCAGTGCTCCTAACCTCTGAGCCATCTCTCCAGCCCCTCTTTCCACCAATTTAAGTTCTTGATTCTACCAGAAGCTTCTTGACCTTCACTGTATTCATAGCATTAAAGAGACAGCTGCATTTGTCAGCAGTTTTAAAAGGTCGTGCAGGGTAAAGAAAAGGAGAGGCTGAAGGTTCAGCTTAGTAGCTGGGCATCTTTTTTAGCATACATGAAAGCCCTAAGCTTAACTGTCTAGCACAGGGTTAGTAAACCTGCTGGGAAGTGGGGTAGTGAACATGAAGCTAACTGATTTGGCTGGACTGGCTGGTGAATCCCCTCCAGGGATCTGCCTCTTTGTGACTACCATCCCAGGATTGGTGACAGGGTCACAGGCATATGACACTGTTTCCCCACCCCCAGTGTTTTATGGGTTCTAGAGAGCTATCCTAATGTCCTTGTGCTTGCACATCAGGCATTTTAATAACTAAGCCATCTCTCCAGCCTCAGGATACATAATTTGTAGCTTCTTCCTCCTTTTCTGAAATGCATGCCAGTTCCATTGGATCGAAGCCACACCATATGACCTCAAGTAGCTTCAGTTAACTCTTTAGAGGGTCTGTCACTGTCTAAAGTCATATGGGGTATAATCCAGTCCAGGACAAATGGAAATGAGTTAGGAGCGAGTAAGTGAGGGATGAGAAAGGAGCCCTGCATCACAGGGCGGCTACTTGAGCTTTGATTTGCCCCCTCTTCTGGCAGGATTTTGCATCTTCTATTTCCTTGTCTTTTAAATAATAGAAATACAAAAATTAGAAGCTTGATCCTATTTCTTTGTCTTTTAAATACTAGAAATACAGAAATTAGAAGCTCGGTCCTTTGTCTAAAAAGTCGCTAACATTTCATGCCATCGTATTGTAGGTTTACCTTAAAAAAATCTCTTTAGATGAGAAGCTCACCACCCAGTTTACGAATTTCAAACCCGTGTGCTGCAGCTTCCGTGTTACCCACCGTCACCCCGCAGTCCTTATCCCAGCACACATATGCCATCCCCTATGCTAGGGTCCATCTTCTGTTCTCTCTTCAACCACTGATGAGTCTGCATCTCACTGCAAGTGGCAGACAGTTGTCTGCTAATGTAGTCTAACATCAGTGTTCTTCCAAAAAACTCCAAGCTGAGTGTAAATGTCACCTCAAGTCCAGCTATGTGTGCCAAGAATACACAAAGGATAGAGATCAGCTGCCACCATGAGGAGGGAGGAGACCACTAAGTCCAGAATGTGCTGTCCAGCCAAACAAATGACCCAGTTCCCTTAGCAAACAAATGTCATAGAACAAGTGAGGATGACACCAGAGGTTGCTCAAATGAGGTTTATGTGACCTGCCAGCCAATTGTAGTATGCAATTCGAGTTTAATTACTGATTTGAAGACTTGACTAAAACATATCATTTGGGGGTGAATTTTCTTGTAAATTTGCATGTGGAGTAGCTATTCAGATTGTTACTAATTTTGGTTGATCTGACAGTGGTATTGGTTATATGTGCCCTTAAGGTGTCTGGGAGTATTTACATGTTGTGTCTGAGGTTCAAATTAAAATGCAGTTGTAGAAAAGGGAGAATGGCTAGCTTCTTTCTTTCAGGTTCATCACTTACCGTGCCGCCTTGGCAGGTCCCTGTCCTTGCAGGCTGGAGGGAGGCAAGTGTCTGTCCCATCCAGCAACCTAGATTATTTCACTTTTGACGTGTGGGCTACTTTCTCATCACTGTGACAAAACACCTGACAGAGCGACCTGAAGGAGAGGTTTATTTTGACTTGGGATTTTGATGGCTACAAGTCATTCTCAGAGAGTGTGTGCTAGAGACTCTCACGTACCATAATCTCCAAGGACCCGCCTTCTAAAGGCTCCACAGTCTTCAGAATAGTGCATAAATTGGTGACTACACATTCATACGATGAGCCTGGAGAAGCATTCCAGAGTCCCTGTAGCAGCTGGTTATATCATAGCAGTATCAGCTGTGGGGAGGAGTCTCCTGCAGGTTTACTTCCTGTTCCTGACCCGTGTTTCCTGACCGCAGGGCTGGGACTGCCACTGTGGCCTTGTACTCAGAACTGGCCCAAGGCGAAGGGGGCTATCAGCCATACATGACAGGGTAAGTGCAGGCTAAGGGCACATCCGAGCAGGAGCTCTTACCTACAAGCGTGAAGCCTGGGTTCAAATGCCCAGCACCTGAATAAAGTGCCAGGAATGCCTGCTTGCAACCTGCCTGGTACTGGGAGAGAGACAGACCAAGCACTCACTGGCCAGCTAACCTACCCAAATTGGCAAACTTCTAATTCAGTGAGGAGATACTAAGGGAGAGGGTAATAGAGGACACTGCCCGAGCTCCTACCTGTGTGTGCACACGTGGACATGCAGAGCCACACGTTCATGTGCATTCATCACATACAGCATACAACATCACATACACAAAAAGAATAAATGAGAAAGAATTTGACTTAAAAATGTTTGCATGTTAATGTTTCCAAAGATGGAATTTCCCTGATTGTTGAATATGTTATGAATATATATTTCTCCTCTTATCTTTCTGACCTTTTTACATGAAGATAGCCCAGTGCACAGCCTGTATTTTCTATTTGAGAATTCATTACGAAATGTGTCAATTTATTTAATAGTTGCCACTTTAAGTTGGGTGTGATGGCACATGCCCTTAATCCCAGCACTCGGGAGGCAGAGGCATGCAGATCTCTGTGGTCAGCCTGGTCTTCATAGTGAGTTCCAGGAGAGCCAGATCTACACAGAGAAACCTGTCTCAAAAAACAAACAAATAATATATATATATATATATATATATAAAATAATAGTTGTCACTTTAAAGTTTGTTGTTCCATCCATCATTGATCTGTTAAACATTTCTTTGCACAGAAAGACATCTTCTTAAAATAACGACCATGTCATATCTATGTGCCTATCTGTAACCGAACTTTTAAATTATTATTTAACACTTATTTGTTTATTACTAAATTCACTTATAGCAAACACCAACAATTTCTTAACTATTAATCCTATAAATTCCTACAACCCCTTTAACCTATCCACTAAACCTATTGATAATTATAACAACTACTTTCATAACCTTTTAGAATGATACAGTCTCTGGGGCAGGTCCTCAGTCGTCAGGAACACAGTCTTTGTCGTAGATTCTTTTTTTTTTTTTTTTGGTTTTTCGAGACAGGGTTTCTCTGTGTATCTTTGGCTGTCCTGGACTCACTTTGTAGACCAGGCTGGCCTTGAACTCACAAAGATCCGCCTGCCTCTGCCTCCCAAGTGCTGGGATTAAAGGCGTGCGCCACCACCGCCCGGCTGTCGTAGATTCTTTAACGCACTTAGCAGTCCTTTTTCTGGATCTCTCAGATGCAGGTTCATCAGGGTAAGTTGGTTATTGCAGTCTCACCTTAAATAAGGCTTCATGCTTTCTTCTCTGTGGGAGACCCCAGCAGGCCAACTTACTTCTTTTGAATCAGGAACTCAGCTGCTCTGCCTCAGTCCTTAAAGCCAGGCACAGTTTCCCCTAGGCCACTGATCGGAAAGATCAAACCCCTCCAGGCAAAAGCTGAGCCACAGGGTCCAGTCCTTGGCCTTTTGGTGTCTTGCTCAGGCTTTCTTTGCTCACCGGCTTCTTTCTGCTTCAGGGAGAGAGCTGGCCATCAATGGCCAGCCCTTTTTTCAGCAGGACTCTTGGAGCTCTCTAGCATCAGGGGCCTCTTCTTCTTCTGGGCTCCATGCACTGTCCTCAAATAGGAGGAACTCTGTTTCAGCTTAATTTGGGCTCCGCCCACTTAGCAGCTGAAAACAATGTCAGGCCAGATACTTTGTTTCTTCAAGTCTATTGAGTCTTTCCTGTTTTTCCTGACTTCAACCTTGTTTTTCAGTCTATTAAGTCTTTCCTGTTTTTCCTGACTTCATGCTGATAATGCTCTTCAGGCCCCGAATTAAGAGACAGTATCAGAAACTCCTATATATTTTCTAAATCTAATTTATCTAACCCCTACACCTATCCAAAGCATTTTGTGAAAAACTCACTTCTCTTTCCCTTGCTGTGAACTCTTGTTAGAGTTTAGGGTGAGTACTTCATAGACTGCTAAACAACTATGTCAACCCAAGTTCCTTAATACCAGATTGTGGTTTAGCACCATTTCTTGTTGGGAGTCTAAACTGTCTGTTAAGTTCTATACCAAAATAAGTGACCAGATTGTGGATTGTTTCACTGTGGCTGTACCCTTAACCCAGAATGCTTCAGTTGGATGTTTCCAAGTAGTAGTTAAGTATTTGTACGAATCAGGAGCCTTGCTGTCACTCAGCTAGATGTTCTTCATTGTTAGTGCATTATCATAGTATGCCTTCTTCATCTCCCTCAGACAATTAATGTATATATTGCTTATTTTTCCCATGACTTTTGGTTGTGTATACTTATAGAAATGATTACCTGAAAAAGTAGCACATACCTAATCTCCTGTAACCTGTCACCCTTACTCTTCAATATTATAGGTAAATCTTTGGTTGTGCCATTAAAAAATTCAATGTTGCGAATATAAGACCTGAATTAATTCTAAAAATATGTCAGTCTGTATGTTCACATACCTACATGTGTCCAGTTTTAGTTCACTTATAATTAATACAACATCTAATATTGTCCTCCTACTTAATAGAACTTTCAGGATAGTCAGACTTCTTAAGGGTGTGATTTCCATAATGGCTTTTTAAAGTGTGTGTTTAAGAGTCTTTAACAATTGGCCTTATTCCTAGGTTTGTAAGCCTGTGTTGTTGTAAACCGCAGGTCAGAGCAACTTAGGAATGTTTTCCACTTGCTTTCAACATGGATGCTTTTCTGTTTTGTTTACTATTTCTATATCACCGTTTTGAAGTGATTGACCAGATACATTTCACTGGCCTTCATTCATCTGGGTTTCTTGAGAATAGAAGACAGTGTGCTGATGTCAGGGAGATACAGGAGGCAACCCTCCTGCTGACTACACCCACTCGGGCAGCACACACTTATTCAGTGCCTACTGTGTGCATAAACTTGCTTGCTGACATAACAGATAATTCAATGAAAGAAACAAAATTCTTTAACTTGAGCCTACATTTTAGTTGGGACACAAAATGTAACAGCAAAGACCGGTTAATATAGTTTTAAGCTGTAATAAGGCTATTGTTGACTAAGATGAGTGCAGTTTCAGAGAGACCTAGAGAGAAGATATGATGGGAGAAAATGGAAGAAAGACTGCAGTATGAGAAAGTGGAGACAGTGAGTCCTTACAGGCTGTGCTGAAGGGCGGGCCTAACAGAGAACAGATGGCTGGAGACCCTCGATGGGTCCTACCAAGAACCAGGTTAGAGTATATACTTGATGATTGTTTGTTCTATGTAGATGGAAAAATATTTTATGTTTCTAGTCCCACCTCCCACCCATTCTTTTAAAAGGCTTTAAGAACATTAGTATATAAATAAATGCCTGGTTCATTTGTTGGTTAGATGAAGGCTATGGGGGTTTGTGTAATTTCAATCATTGCTTATAATGTTAGGCTTTTCATGCTGTGTATTTTGTTCTGATATGTAAATGATAAAGTGTATTTCTAGCCATCTTATCCTAAATATGATCATACTGATTTTTATGTAACATAAAACAAAACAGAAAATAATCTCCTAGTTGTCTACTCTGTACAATCCAGAGAAACAGTTTTTAAAGAGCAAGTCTGCATTGGAACAATGTAAATGCCGTGGCTTGTTTATTTGATAGGAACTGGCATTTTAAAAGTCAGAGAAGAGATAAAAATCACAGTTAATTGTTTTCATTCTTTGAACTAGTAGAACTAACCCTGATGACTTTTACATTTGCAGCTAAAACATTTTTCAAAAAATACTTACCTTTCTTATAAATAGTTTAAGGAGAAGAGGTAGTACCGCCAGGAAGGGAAACTGGTTTTGTCAATTTAGAGAGTTAATAATTTTTGTGACAATACTGTAGCTAAAAAGTCATTGCCAGTTTTCCAAGTCTCAGCGCTCACTGACCTTCCACTTGAACCTAGCTGTAATGTAAACATTTTCTTGAGATGGTTAGGGGCTGGGCCAGCCAATCTGGAGGGTATTAGCAGTGTTCTCTTGGGAGGTTGGGACCCTGGGTAATTCTCAGGAGCTCCTTTCCAGGCCAGAGGCTGTCTTCAACATTACATATTGCTTAATTCTTCTGTGCTCTTGCTAATACTGCCTACCATGCCTCTCGGAAATCTCATTAGTTAAAACCGTAATTAACTCGCCTTTGAAGTGCAGGGTAAGGGCAATGTGTATTTGGGAACATTTCTGTCCTTTCCATGCCAGTTGCTAAAGTACATAGTGTGAGGTTCAGCCTTGTGAGGTTGGGGTTATTGCCCTTGTGTCTCAAAAAGTCTGAATTTTTTGGAATCTATTACACATCCAAAATATTTTTATTCAAAGCAAAGTTAAGTACTATATCAACTCCCTTTGACCCCTCACCCCCTTTATGCCTTCTGAAGTGTACTGTGCAGTGTTTTTCAAACTTCAGTTCATGATCCATTAATGGTTGTTAAATCTGTTTAGTGGATTAAAATCAGCATTTTTAAACATTAAATGGAATATAGAAATCATAGTAAGGGTAGATATTGTCTTGTGGTAGTTTTGTTGGACTTAGACGTGTATGTGAGTTTTTGTGTAATTGTGAAAAGGGAAAACACTCACTTGTTCTGGATGATCCTCAGAGTCTGGAAAGTCTTACTATAGAGAATAGTTTGGAGAAAGGATTTACAGTCTCACGTTTAAATGTTTACATTTTAATACCTTGAATGTTCAGCTATCAAGTTGAGGCTAGAACTCATTGAATATTTTAAAGGAAATTTAGAAGACACAAGATTAAAGAAACTACTTCCCCCCTCCCCACCCTTTTCTTCTTCTTTTTTTTTTTTTGTTTTTGTTTTTTTGAGACAGAGTTTCTCGGTGTAGCCCTGGCTGTCCTACACTTGTTCTGTTTACCAGACTGGCCTCCAACTCACAGAGATCTGCCTGCCTCTACCTCCCAAGTACTGGGATCAAAGGCTACCGCGCCTGGCGAAGGAACTATATTTTAAAACCAATTCTTCTTTTCTCATTCTGACATCAATCTGTAACCAAAAGCCAAACTCAGCAAAACTCTCAAAATTCTTGACAACTGTTTTTCACACATATAAAAAGAAGATAATACAGAGTGAAAAATATAACTTTTATATCAGTCCAGATATTTTATGTAAAAGATTTACATGCATTGAGGGAAATCAGTGCTTCATTTAAGAATGCTATGTGAGGTAATTGATGTATTGAATAGGTGCATGTAGCAAAAGTCCCAAAGGTGTTGTCAGGCTTGTGTTTAGGTCCATTATATCCCTGCTTGTTTTACTTTATGTTCTTCAAAACAGTGACCCCTTCCTGCTCGGCATTCAGCTTACGTAATTTAAAAAATGCTTGCTTGCCCTTTACCCTGTCAGTGTCAGATTTCTCAAGCTTATAATTGAATATTTCATCCTATTGAACATTTTTTTCTGCTAAATTAACATTGAACTCTGTTGTAATTCTTTGAAGTTTTAGACTAGATTTGTATTTGAGCACTGATGTTATACGTATTGTCGTTTTTACTACATGTTGACCTTAGTTTCTCCAAACCTTTCTCCTCTGTAAAATAGATGATAATCAAGGTGTGTTCCAGACCTCGAACCAATACCTAGATGTCTTTTTATATCCCTAAGTCACTACAAACCAGTGTGTTCTGATTCAGAATGTGGGACGTGATGCTACCCTGTCCTAAGTGCTGTGGGATGAGAGTACAACACACTGAGACTGGGTTATTGATTAAGAACAGAGACTTACAGGCCAACCAGGACTACCCAGTGAGACCCTGTCCCCCTGTTTGTGTCCCCCAACAAAAAAGTAGTCATTCACTCTTAAATAATATATTTCTAAAACAGATAGATTTTTAGTGGTTTGACTACCAGCTGTCAGCTTTACATCCTGGTATATGTAAAAAGTGTTGTATTCTCAAGTTATAAAGTAATAATGTTTCTCCTTGAAATATGTAGAAAACACTTAGGTTCATTTTATCTCGGTTACATCTCTTTAAAGATACCAAAAGTAGACTGAGTGCTTTGCTGAATGACCATGTGCTTTCATATCCTCCAGTTTGAACATCTAAACTATTTCATAGCACTGTTTCTCTTGATATATGAAAGTCTTCTGTGTATATAATGTTTTCATACTGTATTAATTTTTATCTTTTTACATGAGTAAGCAAAAGTTGTCAAAATATGAGCAACTGTATTTAAACACTTATGACTGTCAGAAATTTTAACTCAGGATGAAGAGTGATGTTCTGTTTCCTTGGCATATAGTATCTTTAATAAATAAAGTCATAATAAGAATGAGTTGTCTTATAGAATTTTAAAATGCCTTGTTTTATCTCAAATAATAACATAAAGAGTTTATATGGCTGTTTATTTACTACTTTGTTGCAGGTTTTTGTATCATGAAAATAGACTTAGTGGGCTGCACGTGGAGCTTTGCCTATTGTCATGTTCTATAATATCATATTTTTTTTATATAAAAGCTGTTGCTGGGCTTTTTCTTACAGTGTTTGCCACATCTTTATGTGTAAAATGTCTCAAAATGAGCTTAATCATTTTTTTCTGGCCTCATTTTATTTTTAAGTTAGTGTTAGTGTGTTGGCTATAAAGCAAACAAAACCGAAAAAGCCATTTCTTCCCTCTCACAGTTGCTTTGGTGTTCATTCTGAATTAGAGTGGTCAATGCATGATGATAAATGTTCTGTTAAATACAAAGCATGCTTTAAGTACAAACAAAGCATGGACTTCCCCAATTATTTTGATTCCTTGTACAAATAGCACTGTAGCTAATCAGCTGTTATATTGGAATAAATGGGGAAAGAATTAAATTTTTGAATATGATTGACTTTTTATACAAAAAGCAAGGCTGATATCTTGAACAAGAAACTTTTATAGAGCTAACATTTGATGAAAAGTAATAACAAAGCTGTTCATTTTTACTTTGAAAATAAAGTAGCACTGTAAAGAACAGGACATTTCATACTTGAATTCCATATTTAATGGACAGAATACTGAGACAGTTGAACTGTGCAACTGACAGCGTATAGGCTTTCATTTCTTAAAAACATTTTAAGGCATTAGTTATTGCTAAACAGGAAGCATTCAGCATTTTTCTACCAAGAGGAGTAATTTTGAAGATACTATGTTGGGCATTGTTGCTGACCATCCTACACTTGTTGCGGGGGCTTCCTGCGGGTGAGGGAGAAGCAGAAAGACAGTGGGTCCTCTTGGTAGAGGCCGCCACTTGTTTTCTTTTTGCTAACTTGATGGGAAAAAAGTCCATTAGCGCAAAGCCACTGCAGACAGCCACCATTCTGATAGTGTGCTTTGATTTTACAAGATGCCTGAGTAAGATAAGCCTCTTCTGTGATGCAGCTGGTCTGGCTTAGTCTCTGTGCTTCTCTCTCATATGTGAGTTTGCAGTTAGTTCCCCATGAGCTTTGCCTTCAAGCCCTGTGATCTGCACATCAAACCATAACAAACACAGAAGTCAAGTGCATAGGTCGTTTACACACCTTGGCATGGGTATGTCTGTGGTTTTTCCTTTAGCCTTTCTCAATTCATGTCTTTTGGCAAAAGTTAAGAACTCCCTGTTGGCCTGGGAAAGTAGCTCATTGATGGATGGAAGGCATGGTTGGCATATGCAAGGCCCTGACCTGTTCCTAGAGCATGGTCTCAAAGAAAGAAGAGACAACACTGTCTGGGTAGAGACTCAGCAACTGAACAGGAATTTCTTGGTGATCTTGTCTTTTAAAAAAAAATATTTTTCATTTGCACACTACAGAAAAATTACACGATAGGATTTTCTTTTTTAGACATCTATGACTTCACAAGCCCCATATTTATTTTCTGTCTTGTTTGTATGTGTGTGTTGCTTTATTTTTTTTAATCACTTGTCATATTGTTAGTTAGCATGCATAGTCATCTATATACTCCACTGTACTCAGAACCAGAGAACTTGTCTCCCAGATGCCAGTGACTTTTGTGTCGTCACCCACCCAGATCTCTTCACAACCATTGCAAAGTTCTGTTCCCATCAAAAATCGTGTCTCCTGAAAGATTCTACTTTGGGGATAATCATGTCAATTTAATTTTCCAGCAACTTATCATCTCACTGCTTTTTTAAAAGAATTTAAGAGTGAAACCTTAATGCTCAGACATTAAAATATAAGTAATTATTTTTAAATTCTCTTGTTCAAATATATAGGATACAAAATTTAATTAACCTTGGGAGACAAAAAATATTGGCACCTGGAATGTTTCCTGCCATATTTTGGATAAGGTTCAAGTCTAGTCTAGTCTAGCTTAGCTTAGTTTAACCCTCCTTTCTCTGGCAGGCTGTGTCCCATGTGTGTTCCTGTATGTCAGTGTGTCAGATGAGCATGTGCCATGTGTGGAGGTCAGAAGATAACCTCAGCTGTTAGTCCTTACCTACCAATTTATTTTAGGGTGCTTTGCCATTTGCCAATGTGGGTACCAGGCCAACTGGCACCAACTTCCTGGAATTTTCCAGTGTCTGCCTCCCATGTCACTGTAAGAGTGCTGGGATTCCGGGCATGCTGTGCCTGTCTTCATGTGGGTTCTGTGTGTCTGAACTCAGTGCTTCATGCTTGCACAGAAGTTCTCTATATACTGAACTCAGGGTTCTGTAATACTTTAAATAATTTTGTCATCTCGTTTTACTAATGCCTCAGAGGGTTCAGCGGTGTGTAATACAGTCAACTTTTTGCTTAAACGAAGGACAAGTGGATTAGCCTTTATAACATTGTACTTTGTGAATGGTCAGTACCTATTGTAATTCTCAGGCACAGTTAATTCTCAAATAGTCAAAATTTGGGTGATGGTTTGAGTTGTCATCTTCTTTTACCATCTCAATAAAGAAAGAGTTGTTAGGTATCTTGAATTATAAAGAAAATTGCAGAATGCTTGTGTTGTAATAATTAAAAAAAACTATTTTAGGGTTCAGTACGTTTGCCTTCCCCAGAAACCACATTGAAAACAAAAACAATAAAAGGGAAAGTAGTATGGTTTTGTAATCCCAGCTGTAGAGAGGCGGAGGCAGGCCCACTGCCTAGCTAACCTAGTTGGCTAGCTCCAAGCCAGTGAGAGAGAAATCCTGTTATGAAAAACACAGTAGACAAATCCAAAGTTGTTCTTCAGCCTCCACACAGTCAGTCAGATGTGAATCACCACACTTACAGACACACAGGCTCATGGACACACACACACACACACACAAACACACACAAGCCAAGTGTGGTAGTACAGACCTTAATTAATCCTAGCACTTTGGAGGGAGAAACACATGGCCAGTCCTGGCTACAGAGAGCGTTTAAAGCCACCTTGCACCACACAAGGACCCTGCCTCAAAATTAAACAAACAAAACACTCTTTTGGTAATATATCTTCTATAAGAACTCAAAAATCTCAACAGCTATCCATGTCAATTGCAAAATAATTTTTAATTGTCTACTGATTTAGTTACTTTTTCATTCTATTTCTGTTTTTCTTTTTAGAATCTGAATCTGAGCTCAGTATATGCAAAAATAAGAGTTTTAATTAGCTATCACATTTAAGATTAGTAAACTATATTTTTAAAACTTCATTACACTTTCATCATAGAGAAAATATTATCTTGGACGTGTGAGAAGATTTTAGTATTAACAATACCAGGAAACAAAATTGTTGACATATTTCTACTGGGTATAGCATCACACAAGCATAGGCAATGACACTGTTGTACATGGTAAAGACCCAGAGATAAAATGATCTGTCAGATAACACGAGGACTAGACGAGGAGATGGTTTGGACAGGGCTGCTCCTGTCCAGTGGTGGGAATGAGCTGCCCCCGCAAGGCTTCCTTCTCTCCAAAGCTCTAGAACACCTGAATGGGTGTTACCTTCTCAACTTTGAAATTCATGAGGTCCAACTTAATTTCAAGTGCTTCTGAATGACTAAATGTAGAAAGGGTAGGCTGGTGAATGCAGATTGTTTTGTCTGTGTGATTCATGGCAGCCGTGGAACTTCCTGTCCTCATCTCCATTGTCCACTCAGTTTTCCTTTGTCCACTTATTTTGAACACCTTCCTACTTGTTGACGATCTTCCACGTCCTCCCACTAGTTGTTATCACACTTTTAAGAACTGCTAGCTTATGAAAACTGGAAGTGCATTGCAACTCTGCTGCACCTCTGATTACTTTCCTCTTCCCCACTACTATTTCAGGCCACAGTACTGGCTTTAGTTGTTCTCATCACGAAACTTAGGTGTTAATAAAAGCTAATTTATAGCACGGTTTTCCTGTGTCTTAAGAACATATGGTGAATAGAGGATCTCTAAATTGAACGTGTAAAGTCAGTTGCAGGCCTTGTGGCATAGCACAATGTTAGAACACTTGCTCAGTGTTCACAAGGACCTGGGTTCTAGCCCCAGTCCTACAGGGAAAATCACTTTCAGCCTTTTCTACTTTTGGTTCAGTTGGTAGCATAAAGTAAGGCTGTGGTTGAAAAACTACAAAAAGCATTTTTTTTTAAAGGCTGTAATCGCAGAAGGTTTGCTGCAAGTTCAAGGCCATATTGGTCTCTATAGCAAATTCTAAGCCAGCCATGAAGGACTGGCAAAGTGAAATCTCAGAGAGCACCACCTCATCTCAACAGTCATGGTCACATTTTGAGAAGGTTTTGTTTGTAAAGGGACATTTTAAAAAACTTTTTATTCTTTTTGTGTTTCACATCATGCACCCCAATCCCACTCATGTCGTCGTACCTCCATATCCACCCTCTCTCCTTGCAACCTCCCCACTCCCACTCCCTGCACACACAAAAGAAAAACACAGAAAAAAAGAAATCTCAATGTGGAAGCTGTGGTATGTCACAATGTGTGTCACACAGTATATCCTTTTGCCCAAACATCTTTACTTGCAAATGTACATTGCAGTGAGTCATTGGTCTGGTCTGAGGCCTCTGGCTTCTATTTTACACTATCAATACTGGATCCTCACTGGGATTCCTCTCAGATAGCTTGTTGTTGCCCTTTGTCATGGAGATCCTGCAGCTTTGGTTTGGCAGGACTGGCCAGTACAGGGACATTGTTATTTAGAATGGAACCTGTATAAAAGTGTCAGCTCCCAGACTTGGAGATATGGGTTAGTGAGTTAAGAGCACCGACTGCTTTTTCCAGAGGACTCACATTCAAATCCTAGCACCCTCACGGTGGCTAATGCCCATCTGTAACTCTAGCCGCAGTGGATTCGCTGCCCTCTTCTGGCCTACATAGGTATTGCACACACACAGTGCATAGACAGACATGCAGACTGTTAGTACTTTGGCCTGCAGGGTAGATGAACCAGGAAACACACAGCTCTTTTGGGTGGGACAGTGCCCTCGTGTAAGGATATCCTGCGACTCAGAAACCACAGAGCTCTGAGAGGAGGCTTCCTCAACAGAGATGTTGCAGCTCACAGGAAGGACTTGCCTCACCCCAAGCTGAGCTGAAGAGCCGGGACTGAGCCCCAGTCGGTGTCTCCTCTGTTTCTTTGCTTCTTTCCCAAGATGAATGATAGAGTCTCAGCAAACAGCACATCTCATAAAAGAGATTTTATTGGAGGGTGGGGAACAAATCCAGGTTGTGACGGCCTTCTGTGCCCAGGAGAGGACAGCAGGGAATGGAGGAATCTCAGGCCTTATATAGGATTTTTTTTTGGGGGGGTGGCTGTCTAGGGCAGGGATTTCCAAAATGAGGGTTGGTGGGCCTTCAAGTCCTGAGCTTGGGGGAGCTCAGGGATTGGTGGGGTTTTATTCACCTAAAATTAGCATAAATCTGGGAGGGGTGCCACTGAGGTGGTGGGGACTGTTAGAGACTGAAACTGCCATTCTGACAGATGTGGGGGAAGAGCCTATTAACTTAAACCTAGGGGATTAACTTCCTTAACTAAACTGAATTAGTACTAAAGGGTCAGACTCCTATCCTGGTTAAAGCTCCCTGCTTCCCCGGGAGTATGGTTACATTATACACAATGTTGCCACAGAAAGATGGCCACGGAGCACAGGCCTCTCTGTCAGCTGAGGCCCTAATTGAATACTCCTGTGCCGCTGGCTCCAGCCTCCCAGTCTTTTCCTCAGCCCGGCCCCAGTCTCAAGGTGTAACTATTACCCAGGGAAAGATATATGGGGGGGAGGGGGAGTGGCATAGGCCAAACTTGAAACAGTGGGTCCTGGCTGCTGGGGTTCCTCTGGTGGGGACCTTGTCACTTCCTTCAATTGGATACAAAGTTAACAAAGTCTGTGGTGGGAAAGTCTTTCCTCCAGCATGAATGGCTGACGGAGACTGGAGAAGAAGTGCTGCCCTCTGGGCAGCTCCCTTGATGACTGTAAGCTGAGGCAGGAAAGATGTCCTGGTGGACCATTTCGATGAACTGCTGCCACAGCTGCTTTGGTGGCAGCTGCACTGGGACTACACACACAAAACACACACATTGAATGAATGAATGAATGAATGAATGAATGAATGAATGAATGAATACATTTAAAGGAATCTCAAGGAAGACCATTTGTTGTCCAAATCTGGACACTTTTATCTTTTTTCCTTTGGATTTCTGAATTTTTGATGAATTGCATGTTTTATTGCCTCTTTATTTAAAAATGACTGATCAAAACTTCTTTTAAAAGCTGTGTCTGTTGGTATGTATGTATATGGATGTTTTCCCTGCATGTGTGTCTGCACACAAGTGTGCAGTGCCTGTAGGGGGCAGAAGAAGACATCAGATCCCCAGAACTAGAGTGACAAGCTGCTGTGCACCATGTGGGGGTGCTGAGAGTCAGACCTGAGTTCTCTGAAAGAGTATCCAATTTTTTTAATTGCTGAGCCATCTTTCCTGCCCCCAAACTTGATTTATAAAATGAAAAACAATTAAAAAAAATCATTCCTGGGGCTGGAGAGGTGGCTCAGAGGTTAAGAGCACTGGCTGTTCTTCCCAAGGTCCTGAGTTCAATTCCCAGCAACCACATGGTGGCTCACAGCCATCTACATTGAGATCTGCCCGGGCATATATGTAGAGCAAATACTGTATACATAATAAATAAATAAATGTTAAAAAAAAATCATTCCTTTGGGAGCAAAGCATGATGGTATACATTTTTAATTCCTGTACTTGGGAGGCAGAGACAGGCAGACCTCTTTGAGTCTAAGGCCAGCCTAGTCCACAAGGAGAGTTGTGGGCTAGTCCAGGCTACACACTGAGACCCTGCCTCAAACAAAAATAAAATTTATTTGTGCCTGCTTTAGGTGTACAAAGTGATAGTATAAACACTTATTTAAAGACTTTTGTCCTTCCACAGTAAAAAGAACCAAAGAAATAGAAGCTATTCTTATTGTTTTGTATATTTCCTCTGGAATATAAATACCAAGTAGACAGGGATTTACATCTGTTTATTCCTTGCCGTGTCTTAGGTCTTAGTACTAAAGTTTTTGATTGTCTAATTAAAAAAGTTACAGTGCAACAAACTCACTTGTATTCGGCATCAATTTTCATTGTTAGATATCTAGGGAGAGGGATTTACAAAAATGAATTTTATCTTTCATCAAAATGCCATTGTAATTTATTTATGAAGATGTTTTCAAATTACGTTGTAGGTTTTATTTTGTAACTAGAGTTAGAAGAATGATTGCTGTAATCTGCAGTGAGCCTTTGAAGTTCGTAGGCCTGTCCTTGTGTTCATAGCCATGAGCTGTTGTGTGGCCAATTTAAACCAGTACCAAGTGCTGACACACTCTGTGTGCTGCTTATGTTGGTTACCGTACTCACAGGTATGAGGAAATGGCATGACATGGGCCATCTTCATCTTAGCAAGTTATACAAATAGGTCTGTGTGTGTTGTGGTGAACAAATAGTTGCTATTTAGTAATTTCCTTTTTAAGTTGTTTCTATTGCGTGTCTATTTAGAGAGAGACAGACAGCAAGTGGGCTCAGGTGCCACAGCACACATGTGGAAGTCAAAGGATGACTTTCTGTGGTTGGTTCTCTCCTTCTACCCTGTGGGTCCCAGGCATCAA
>CAJQZJ010029896.1:0-10232 GCA_907164525.1 Lophiomys imhausi | reverse complement strand
ACAAGGCAAGGCTGCCCACTCTCTCCATATCTCTTCAACATAGTACTTGAAGTTTTAGCTAGAGCAATAAGACAATTAAAGGAGATCAAGGGGATACAAATTGGAAAGGAAGAAGTCAAAGTATCCCTATTTGCAGATGATATGATAGTATACATAAGTGACCCCAAAAATTCCACAAGAAAACTCCTACAGCTGATAAATTCCTTCAGCAAGGAGGATAGATTCCATCTCACACCTGTCACAATGGCTAAGATCAAAAACTCTAATGATAGCACATGCTGGATGGATGTGGAGAAAGAGGCACACTCCCCCATTGCTGGTGGGACTGCAAACTTGTGCAACCACTTTGGAAATCAATCTGGAGATATCTTAGAAAATTGGGAATAATTCTACCTCAAGACCCTGCCATACCTCTCTTGGGCATATATCCAAAGATTCAAAAATGAAACCACAAGGACATTGCCTCAACAATGTTCATAGCAGCTTTATTTGTAATAGCCAGAAAATGGAAGCAACCCAGATGTCCTTCAACTGAAGAATGGATAAAAAAAACTATGGTACATTTACACAATGGAATACTATACAGCTATCAGAAATGAGGAAGTCATGCAATTGGAAACCAAATGGATGGAGCTAGAAAAGCTCAACCTAAGTAAGCTGACGCAGTCCCAGAAAGATAAACATGGTATGTATTCCCTTATAAATGGATATTAACCATACATCACAGGATAACTATCCTACAACCCACACACCCAAATTGATAGGAACCTAGCATATCTATCCTAGGAAAAATTTTACCCACCAATGAGTCATCGAATCTGCTGCAGGTTAGTAGAACACCATACCCTAGATAGTGTGCCTTATCAAGCTTCAGTACAAGTGGAAGCTCTTGGCCCTCACATGACACATGATCTGAGGGAGTATGATATGTGAGGGCCCACCTCATCTGAGGAGGAGAGTACCAAGTAGAGGAACAAAGACGGAGGGAGGAAGGGAGGGAGGACAGAAGGAGGGAGTGAGGGAAGGAGGGAAGGAAGGAGGGAGTGAAGGAGAGAGGAAGGGAGGCACCAGGAGGGGAGGAGGGAGGAAACTAGGTTCTAGAGGTAAATAATGCTTTTTTAAGAAAAGAGTTAATAGGGGGATCCAAGATAGCGGCAGCCCATGCGGACGCACTTTATCCTTGGGGAAAACAACGAATGTTATGAGACGCTGTACAAAAATATCTAAGAGACCCGACCCACCTCGGTCTCACCCAACTACCCGGGGACCACTAAATGTCCAGGGGCAGGACACTTCCTCCCACTCTCGGACACGCAGGGAAGCCGCTGAATCTGGGAATCGGGATCCCCCTCCCTACTTGGAGAGCCATGCCGGGTAAGTTCCAATCTAATATCCAGTGGTCAGATTCAAACCCCACACAGAGATGCTCTCCAGCTGGCTGCCTCCACCCCCGCCCCCTCTGTGTCTCACACAGATGGTCTGGCTATCTGGCAAAGGCTTCCAGACCCGCGGGAGCACACACGGCTCGGCCACAGAATACACATCAGGCTATAGATTGCAACCTACTGCAGTGTACAGAAACTTGTTTGACCCTGACGCCACCTGCCAGTTTCCAGAGCCAGCTCCAGGGGGGGAAGGCAGATTTTACCCACCATAGGATTCAATCCTGGGCAAACCGTGAAGTCTTTTCCATTATTATTGGTCTTTTTTTTTTTTGCTACTACGGACACTTCCAGTGGGGAGCCAGAGCTTAAGTGTATACAGCTCCACCCCCTGGATAAGTGAAGTCTCCACTCGAGAGGCGGGACAGAAAAACAAACCTTACAGGATTGGAGTCAAGCAATTCGACTGCTACACTAAAGTGTCCCCTTTGGATCTAAGAATAGAAGACAACAGGAACAGACAGCTGAGACTTCCAAATGGCCAAGAGGCCGAGAAAAAGCAGGATTCAAGGCTGAATGACTCCAACATAAGAAAGTGATGCTATTTCAGCCAATCAGGATCACATCACCACAACTGAAACACATGAAAACCATAACAATTCTACATTATGGAAAGTGATAGAGTCCCTTCAAGAAGAACTTAAATTTATGAAGGAATTCAAAGAGGCCACGACTTCACAAATGAAAACTATGGATAGCACTATTAGAGAACTTCAAAACAAGGTGGCTCAGCTGGAACACGAAAAGGACAGGGAAATGGAAGACATCCAGGCAAAGACAAGCAAATTGGAGCAAGAAGTGTACAAAACAAATAAAACTATTCAAGACATGAAAATGGAAATGGAAACAATAAAGAAAACAGAGTCAGAGTTAAAAATGGAAATGGAGAGCCAAGGGAAGAGAAAAGGAACTATGGATATCAGAACCAAAAATGGAAGACAGGATTTCAGGCATGGAAGATTCGTTGGAAGAAATCAGTACAACATCCAAAGAAAATGAGAAAGCTAAAAAGTCTCTCACCCACAACATCCAAAAAATCAAGGACTCAATGAAAAGAAGGAACCTAAGAATTATAGGCGTAGAGGAAAGAGAAGACTCCCGACTCCAGGGTCCAGGAAATATCTTCAACAAAATCATAGAAGAAAACTTCCCAAACCTAAAGAAAGAGATGCCAATAAAATTCCAAGAGGCTTACAGAACACCAAACAGATTAGATCAGAAAAGAAACTCCTCTCGCCACATAATAATTGAAACTCCAAATATAGAGAACAAAGAAAGAATATTAAAAGCTGTGAGAGAAAAAGGCCAAGTCACATACAATGGCAGGCCCATCAGAATTACACCGGACTTCTCCTCAGAAACTTAAAAAGCTAGAAGGGACTGGGCAGATGTCCTACAAGCACTGAGAGAACATAGGTGCCCAGCCAGACTACTATACCCAGTAAAACTCTCTATCAACATAGAAGGAGAAAACAAGATATTCCATGACAAAATCAAATTTAACCAATATCTACCCACAAAACCAGCCCTACAGAAGATCCTAGAAAGAAAATTCCAACCCAGAGAAGATAACTACACCCAAGAAAACAGAGGAAATAGAAATCTCCACAGCAACTAAACAAAAAGAAACACAAGACAACCACCTATACCAAAATAATGGCAAATAACAACCCCTGGTCACTAATATCCATCAACATCAATGGACTCAACTTGCCAATAAAAAGACACAGACTTACAGACTGGATCCGTAAACAAGACCCATCTTTTTGCTGCATACAAGAAACTCATCTCACTATTGACGATAGACACTATCTCAAAGTAAAGGGCTGGGAAAAGGTCTTCCAAGCAAATGGATCCAGGAAGCAAGCTGGAGTAGCCATCGTAATATCGAACAAAAAAGACTTCCAATTGAAGTTAATAAAAAAGGACAGAGAAGGGCATTACATACTCCTTAAGGGAACTATCCATCAAGAGGACATCTCAATATTGAACATTTATTCCCCAAATAAAAAAGCACCTACATTTGTAAAAGAAACACTTCTGAAACTTAAATCACACATCGATCCCAACACTTTAGTAGTGGGAGACTTCAACACCCCACTCACAACAATGGACAGATCATCAAGACAGAAGCCAAACAGAGAAATAATGAGTCTAACAGAGATCATGAAACAAATGGACCTAACAGATATCTACAGAACATTTCACCCAAACACAAAAGAATACACCTTCTCAGCACCACACGGAACCTTCTCCAAAACTGACCATATAGTTGGACACAAAGATAGCCTCAACAGATTCACGAAAATTGAAATAACCCCTTGTATCTTATCAGACCACCATGGAATAAAGCTGGACTTCAACAGCAAAAGAATCAACAGAAAGACTACACTCATATGGAAATTGAACAACCATTTACTAGAGGACCACTGGGTCAGGGAAGAAATAAAGAAGGAAATCAAAGACTTCTTAAAATCCAACGAAAATGAAGACACAACATACCCAAACCTATGGGACACAATGAAAGAGGCGATACGAGGAAAATTCATAGCACTAAGTGCCTTCAAAAAGAAAATTGTGACAGCTGATATTAACGAATTAACAGTCAAAGTGGGTGAATTGGAAAAAAAAAAAAAAGAAGCAAACACTCCCTAGAGGAGCAGAAGGCAGGAGATCATCCAACATAGGGCTGAAATCAACAACTTAGAAACAAAAAGAACAATACAAAGAATCAATGAAACCAAGAGTTGGTTCTTTGAGAAAATCAACAAAATAGACCCTTAGCCAAATTAACTAAAAGACAGAGGGAGAAAACCCAAATCAACAAAATCAGAAATGAAAAGGGAGAAATAACAACAGACATTGAGGAAATCCAGAAAATATTTAGATCCTACTTTAAAAATCTATGCTCCACCAAATTTGAGAACTTAAGCACACTGGACAATTTTTTCGATAGAGTCCACATACTGAAGCTAAATCAAGATCAGATTAACAGATTAAACAGCCCTATAACTCCTAAGGAAATAGAAACAGTCATTAAAAATCTCCCAACCAAAAAAAGCCCAGGGCCAGATGGTTTTAACACGGAATTCTACCTGACCTTCAAAGAGGAGCTAACACCAATACTCTTCAAACTCTTTCACAAAATAGAATCTGAAAGAACATGGCCAACCTCATTCTATGAGGCCACAGTCACCCTGATTCCTAACTCACACAAAGACCCAAGAAAGAAAGAAAACTTCAGACCAATCGCCCTCATGAACATAGATTCAAAAATACTTAATAAAATACTAGCAAACCGAATTCAAGAACACATCAAAAGTATCATACACCATGATCAAGAAGGCTTCATCCCAGGAATGCAGGGATGGTTCAACATAGGAAAGTCTATCAACGTAATTCACCATATAAACAAGATGAATGGAAAAAAACCACATGATAATCTCGCTAGATGCAGAAAAAGCATTTGACAAAATCCAACACTCCAACATGCAAAAAGTTCTGGAGAGAACGGGCATACAAGGACCATACCTAGAAATAATAAAGGCAATATACAGCAGGCCAGTGGTCAACATCAATAAATGGGACCTCATGAAACTGAAAAGCTTCTTTAAGGCAAAAGACACTGTCATTCGAACAAAATGGCAGGCTACAGACTGGGAGAAAATCTTCACCAACCCCACATCTGACAGGGGGCTAATATCCAAAATCTACAAAGAACACAAGAAATTAAATGCCAAGAAACCAAATAATCTAATCAAAAAATGGGGGATGGAGCTAAATAGAGAATTTACAAAGGAGGAATCCCTAATGGCTGAGAGACACCTGAAGAAATGTTCAACATCCTTAATCATCAGAGAAATGCAACTCAAGATGACTCTGAGATTCCATCTCACACCTGTCAGAATGGCTAACATCAAAAGCTCAAATGACAGCACATGCTGGCAAGGGTGTGGAGAAAGGGGAATCCTACTCCATTGTTGGTAGGAGTGCAGGCTTGTGCAACTACTATGGAGGTCAGTCTGATGGTATCTTAGAAAACTTGGAATAGCTTTGCCTCAGGACCCAGCCATACCACTTCTGGGTATACAGCAAAATGTCTCCTCATGGAATCATAAGGAAGTTTCCTCATCTCTGTTCATAGCAGCCTTATTTGTATTAACTAGAGACTGGAAACAACCCAGATGTCCCTCAACCGAAGAATGGATTAAAAAACTGTGGGATATCTACACAATGGAATATTATTCAGCTATCAGGAACAATGAAATTATGCAATTTGCAGCCAAATGGATGGAACGAGAAAAGCTCATCCTGAGTGAGCTAAGCCAGACTCAGAAGGATGAATATGACATCTATTCACTTATAGTAGGATTTAAGCTATATAGTAGAAGATATCGATACTTCAACTAACACACCAAAGGGAACATGGACATAGCCTTTTATTTTTTATTATTTTATTATTATTATTATTTTTATTCTTTTTTACCTGTTTGTCAGCTTATTTGTTTGTTTGGATTTTTAGTTCTCTCTCCCTGGCAATGAGACACATTTCACCAGTGATACTGCCTCGTAGGAGGCTCCTGGCCCTCATATGACCTATGAACTGGGGTGAGGGACTCTTATATAGGGACACCCCCTCCAGAGAAGCAGGATGGAAGGATCAGGGGATAAAGAAAAAAATGAAATATGAAGTTTTGGCCTTTTGCTACCAACCGTCATAAACTGTTTTAGGACAACTAAGAAATGTAAACTAACAGTCATGCAAGCGTGTCATTTTGTTAGTTACTATGACAGTCTATCACAGTTATTTTCTAAGCTATTCAGAAATCAAGTTGCTAAGAGACAAGCAACATTTGCTTATCTAAATATAAGAGATAGAAAGGGCGTCTTCAAAAACCTCAAGAGATCTGCAGAATATGGCATTCAAAGATGTTTTTTTAACTTAAGATTTTTTGATATCAAGACATGTCAGCTCCTGACAGCACCCCTTATTCTACTCCAAGTAGAAGATGAACATCAAAGAATCTCTAGTGTGAAATGGTTAAATTAGTGGCAAGCCTATCTCTTGGCAAGAAAAACCCCTTGCTTCAACTGTAGACAGAATACTGTCCAAAAAGGACAAAACTTGGAAGCAGGTATGTCGACAGCCTAATTCTGCCAAGACAGGGTAGGCAAGTCCTTCATAATTCCTGCTCTTCAATCAATGTCTGTCAGAAAAACAGGGCCGAATGGCTGAAGATTGATGCTGTAATGTATGGAGAGAAAATGGGAACTGTCTAGGCAGCCATGGTTATGTCATTTTTTTTTAGTTTTGGAAGCTGTGGGCCCTACACTTAGTATATAATCAGATATATTTTTCCCTCTCAGGTCTCTGAGGTGGTTGAAGAATAGATAGCTTAGAGTCTCATAGTTAAATTTTGAGTTGTTTAGGAATCAAGAGGGTGTTCTTGATCTAAGAAGATGTTTTTAAAATTGTGATGCAAGTTAGTATGAAAGCTGAGTTAGATATAGTACTTTAAACTCATGTGGATTGTTTGATAGTAGAATGTTAAAGTCAGGTGCCAAAAACTTATGGACTAGACATTGGGAATGTATGCTATGCCATATAAGTCTCATAATTGTGGCCTATTTATTTCTGTTGTTTTGTATTGTATTTATTGTTATAAGAGAAAGAACCATTTGTTGGACTAAAAGCGGGAGCTGTTGGGGGGAATATATACCTAAAACTAAAAAGAAGGGTAGAGGATGGGGGGTTGAGGGTGAAGAGGATGGAAGAGTGGGACAGGAGGGGGTAGTAGGGAGGGGATTGTGATTGAGGTGTAACTTGAAGAAATAAAAAATAAATCATAAAAAATGATTACAAAGTACTATTCCTTGGCATTTGTCCAAAAAAGTTGACATCCAATTCTACAAATACTTGCTCAGCCATATTCATTGCTACTATATTCATGCATTCATATGTTATAACCATTCATGCTGTTTTTAGTTAAAAATGATTGAAGATATAAATTGTTTTCTAAGAGGTTTTAAAGGTAAAAAAAAATTCCTTTTGGGGTAGCATTCTGTCCACAATTGCAGCAAGGGCTTTCTCTTGTCCTGTGACATGCTTGCCAATAATGTAGCCATCTCCATATGGAGATTATTCAATGCTCATCATCTCCTTGGATTGGAATGGGAGGGCTGTCAGGAACGGACATGTCTCAATATCACAAATCTTAAGTTAAGAAAACATCTTTGAATGCCATAATCTACAGATTTCTTGACATTTTTGAAGACCACCAACCTACCTCCATTTGTTTTGGTAAGCAAATGTTGCTTGTCTCTTAGCAACTTTCTTTTTTTTTTTTTTACTATGTATAAGTTTTATTTTCTTATTTATAATTTATTTTTTATTTCTTCAAGTTACATCTCAATCACAATCCCTTCCCTACTCCCCCCTCCTGTACCACCATTCCACCCTCCTCCCCCTCAATACCCCCATCCTCTACCCTTTTTTTTAGTTTAAGGTAGATCTTTTCCCCCCAACAACTCCCCCTTTCAGTCCAACAAATGGTTCTTTCTCTTATAACAATAAATACAATACAAAACAACAGAAATAAATAGGCCACAATTATGAGAGTTATATGGCTTAGCATACATTCCCAATGTCCAGTCCATATGTATTTGTCACCTGACTTTAACATTCTACTATCTAACCATCTCCATGAGTTTAAAGTTCTATATCTAACTCAGGTTTCATACTGACTTGCTTCAAATTTTTAAAAACATCTTCTTAGATCCAGAACACCCTCTTGTTTCCTAAACAACTCAAAATTTAAATATGAGACTCTAGCAATCACCACCTCAGAGACCTGAGTGAAATAAATATATCTGATTATATAGGAAGTGCAACTTTATTTCTGATTAACTTAGAAAACACCTGAGATACACTGCTCTAGCTTGGAAGCAGGTAAGTCGACAGCCTAGCTCTGCCAAGAGAATGTAAGCAAGTCTTTCATAACCCCTGTTTTATAAAAAATGTCTGTTAGAGACACTGGGTCAAATGGCTGAAGATTGTTGCCCCAGTATATGGAGAGAAATTGGGGAGTGTCCAGGCAGCCAGTTGTCTGTCAGTTCTTAGTTTTGGAAGCGGCTGGCTCTGTACTTCCTCTTTATTAAGATGTATTTATACTTCTCAGGTCTCTGATGTGGTTGGAGACTAGATAGTTACAGTCTTGCAGTTAAATTTTAAGTTGTTTAGGAATTAAAAGGATTTTTTAGGTTTAAGAAGATGTTTTTAATTTGGTAATGCAAGTTAGGATGGAAACTGTGTAGGTATAGAATTTTAAACTAATCAAAATAGATAGATTATATAATATTAATATCAGTTGCCAAATACATATGGACTGGATGTTGAGAATGTATGTTATACCTTATAATTTTCATAATTGTTCCTAATTGTTCTTACTGGTTTGTATTATATAAGAAAAAGAGCCTTTTATTGGATTAAAAGGGGAGTCTGTAGGGCGGAAAAATATACACATTGAATTAAAGAAAAGAAGCAGATACAAGGGTGAGGGGTAAAAGAATAGGAGACTGGGACCTGGAAGGAGAGAACTGTGATTGAGATGTAAGTTGAAGAAATAAGTAAATGTTATAAAAGATAAAAAACTAGTTCACAGTTGACACACCACAGCTTTTGTTGCATGATGTTTAATTTTTCTTTTTTTCATTTTTAGGGGGATTTTGAAAGAACAGAGGGAATTTATGGAGGAATGGAGAGATGTACCTATTTGGTGCATGATGTAAAAATCACAAAAAATCAATAAACAGCTTTTTAAAATATTACAATTTAAAAAACATTGTACAACAATGTAAAAGTAAAGCCACTTTTCTATGTCTAAAACAAGGATTTTCTAATGTAGTTTTCTATACTACAAAAAGAAATTGGTTTGTATTTCAAAAGAAACTGCTTTATAAATGAGTGTAATGGAAAATTTAAGACAAAATCAACCACTGTAGATGCACTGGCTTACTAAGCTTCACCACTCATCCCAATGTGTCACATAAAATCAGAGCATCAGTGAGGGTCAAAGAGAGAATATTGAATGAATGTGTACAGGCTATGGGGCTAGATGATAGTGGGGATGGAGGAGCCTGATGGCCTTATGTCTCTCTTTAGAGTACTGACATTGCTTTAATTTTAAATACATAAAGTAAATGAAAACAGAGGTCAATTAATTGATATAATTTGGCAGTCTTGTTTGTAGTGTTAGCTCAATACACAAGAGGGCACAAAGAAGTCACTATTGCTTGAAAGGATGAACTGTTTCTCAGGATATAGTGGTTTCCCCCCAGTGTTTAGATTTGTTCTGATTGGATAATTATTCTTACCTGGAAGGCATACTTTTGGTAGGCTCTACTTTTTCTGGTATATAAAATGCATGGAACAGTGACTTTTTTTAAAAACCTGTTTTGGCTGTCTTCTAGGCCCAAATGAAAAGTATGGAGTATTTCCTTGTTTGTTTGTTTTAATAAATTCAGTTTTGAACTACCTCCATGCCATCTCCTCGCATCCACAAGCATAGATCAAAAATAGAGCTCATGTGTCACCTTGTCCTTTGGCATTCCACACATCCCTGCACAATCTCCATACTCAAAGACCTAGATCTGGAAGCTGAATTGTAGCTTCCATACTGCCTTGGCCCAGTGGGTTCCTTTGACCTCTATCTGCACATTTACAATCTTCACACCTGAATGTATGGATCTAGATTTACAGTTTGTGCACTGATTTCTCTTACTGAGTTCCTT
>CAJQZJ010029895.1:5085-25331 GCA_907164525.1 Lophiomys imhausi | reverse complement strand
TGGAGGTCCAGAGCTTATTGTCTCAGATGACTGTGTCAAGGATGGAGATCTGAGTCTCAGGTCTGCTACTGGCTTTTTAATGGTTTCCAGGAAAATGGTCACAGGTTTGTCATCAATCAGCATCTGGTGGTGTCCCTTTTTCAACACTCTCACCTTAGCTTCAGGGGAGACATTAAACACACACATTGACATAGAAATGAAAGGGAGTTTACAGAGATGGCCCTCAGTATTCCTCTGGGTGGATTATAGGTCACCAAAAATCCGGAGATGTCCCTAATAAGTTTAGAACATTCACACAAGCTGCCTATATTCTCCCATATGCTTTTTGTTTGTTTGCTTGTTTTTATTTTTTTTTGAGACAGGGTCTCAATATGTAGTCCTGGCTGTTGTGAAACTCCCTATGTAGCCTAGGCTAGCCTTGAAATCACAGAGATTGACTAGCCTCTGCCTCCTAAGTGCTGGGAGTGTGCCACCACTGCCGGCCCCTGCATATACTTTTAAGAATCTCTAGATGATTTTTAATCCCTCACACAAGATAAGCGCTATGGAAACATGTTATATTGTATTGTTTAGTTGAATAAACCCTAGGGTGTAGAACTGTTGTATAAATTTCCGCAACATTCAAACATTCTACCCAGCAAAGAAGTTCCTTAAGCAAGAAGGTAAGCAACTTAAAACAGCTTCAGGAATTCCCTGAAACTGACCAGATTCAATAGGCCCCTTCTTGCCTGAGTAAGTAATAAAGACTGCTGAGAGTCCTGAGACTCCAGAACAGAGCTGCTGTGAACTCATTACAGATCTGCAAAGGAGGCTGGGCATGGCACAGGCCTTTAATCCCAGCACTTGGGAGGCAGAGGCAGGCAGATCTCTGTGAGTTCAAAGAAACCCTGTCTCGGCCGGGCGGTGGTGGTGCACGCCTTTAATCCCAGCACTTGGGAGGCAGAGGCAGGCGGATCTTTGTGAGTTCGAGGCCCGCCTGGTCTACAAAGCGATTCCAGGACAGCCAGAGATATTCAGAGAAACCCTGTCTTGAAAAAACCAAAAAAAAAAAAAAAAGAAACCCTGTCTGGAA
Source organism: Lophiomys imhausi (assembly GCA_907164525.1). Lineage (NCBI taxonomy): Eukaryota > Metazoa > Chordata > Mammalia > Rodentia > Muridae > Lophiomys > Lophiomys imhausi. The sequence goes on along the minus strand of CAJQZJ010029895.1, from coordinate 24,259 downwards.
AAAACAAAGGAGACTCTCAGACAAGCCCAGCTGCAAAGGAGACTTTAACAAGGACCAGCTTCCTGGAGGAAGCAGAAACTAATGGAGTGCCCTGAAGAGGTTTAGACCAACTGAGGCACCTGGAAGGACACTCTCCCACCCGTTGAGCTGCCTGCAGGCTGTGCAGCATGCTCCAGGTTCCCAGCTTTTGTGGGCTGTCACCCATGCTGGGGTGGGCTTTGGTGATGCTGCTGTCTTTGAGTCATTTCTGCTCCTGTAACCCCTTACCCATATTCCTGTGAGTAATCCCAGTAAAGCTCATTGGTTCACCAAGTTGGACTTTGGTGGTATCTGCACATTGGCCTATTGTGGGCTTCTTATCTAAGGCGAGTAGACAAGTATGCTGTGATTCCTCAGGAAAAGTTTTGATGCAGAACAGGAACCAGTGCATACGAAGGACCTAGAGAGTTGTTTCTGGCATTCTGGAATAGCAGGTTATTGAGGGGAGAAACTGTTCAGAACTCAAAAGTAGGCAGCTAAGTTTTACTGTAGAATATCATTTGGTAGTTAGAAGCTGTTTTTAGTCTGGGCATGTTGGGCCACACCCATAATCCTAGCACTTAAATGGTAGAGGTAGGGGTAGGAGGATCATGAGTTCAAGGCCAGCTAAGGGTATATGGCAAGATCCTGTCTCAAAAGGGTGGAGGGAAACCCATGTTTCTGTAATGGTCTTGAGTCTCTCATTTCATTGACACAGAATAATATTTATTGTATAATATGTATTAGAAGTGGGAATCCCCCAAAAAACAAGAATCAAAAGTTTAGAATGAAGCCGGGCAGTGGTGGCTCACGCCTTTAATCCCAGCACTTGGGAGGCAGAGGCAGGCAGATCTTTGCGAGTTCGAGGCCAGCCTGGTCTACAAAATGAGTCCAGGACAGCCAGGGCTACACAGAGAAACCCTGTCTCGAAAAACCAAAAAAAAAAAAAAAAAGTTTAGAATGATATAAATGTATTTGCATTAGCCAATTCATAGAGAAGAATTCATGAAAATTGTTTCCATTGAGGCCATTAGTGGGGCAGCACACTCCTTTAATCCAGCAGAGGCAGGCAGATCTCTGTGAGTTCAAGGTCAGTCTGATCTCCAGAGCTAGTTCCAATACAGTCTGGACTACATGGAGAACCCATTTCTCAAACAAAAAACAAAAACAAAACAAAAAACAACAACACTCCCCCACCAAAAAAAAAAAAAAAAAAAAAAGGAAAGAAAGAAAAAATGTTCCCACTGTTATGGGGTCCACTTAAATCCAACATAACTCAAACACCAGGCCAATGCAGATGACAAAAATGTAATCAAGCCTCTACTGATCAATCAGAGCTGCAGAACAGACCTGGGACTGAACTGTAACCCCAAACCAGAATATCAAAAGGATATTTAAGCTTGCAAAACACAAATATCTGTGCCAAGTTATTGTTACATTTTCCACTAATCAAGAGGTGAGTAGGTTCCTGGGCCTAGAAACATGAGCTACTTTGACACTGTCAGGAAGATGGAGAAGTTGTCTCTGAGACGGCTGGACTCAGACAACTGTCTCCTTTTTACAGCAAAGCTGTTCAGCTATTGGGAAGTCCCCTGCTCCCCTAGGGCCTGGGACCTTGAACTTAGTTTCTCCCTGTAATTAAATGGAGTCTGAAAATGAAACGGTAGTACTTAGAATACATTTGTTTTGGTTGTTCCCAACACCCACTATCTTCAGATACTTTTTCTTTGACTTTCCTTTTTTTTTTTTAAAGTGTTCATGTATTACTTTTGTAATCCTTAAAAACACGTCAACAAATCATTTACAACAGGAAAGTGGCTTAGAGTCTAGCTAGGTGGTGGCGCATTTGCCTAGTGTGCAGGAGGTCCTGGGTTTCTCCCTCAATCCCAAACCCCACACTTTATTCCTCCTCTCAGCTGGGTCTGCTGGGAAATTCACCAGCTGAGAGAGCAAATGGAAAGGGCCCCTCGGAAACACTGGAACCTGGTCAGGGGCTGGATACATCCAGGGCTCTACCCACTACTGTGGAATGGAGGAAGTCTGGGTGGCAGTCTCCACAGGCAGTGCCACACTCTCCTGGGCTCTCCTGGGAAGCAGCGCTGGATGTGTTTGGAACCCTGCAGAGTCCACCTTTGCATCCTAGCCTGATCCTGTTTCCCCAATCCCAGCTCACCTGCCCTTTCTAGGAACTTCACCTCGAAGGTGTCCCGGGCGCTGGGCCCCACAGGCTGGACAGAGCACTCCCCGCCTCCCGATGCTCGGCTTTGGAAGTATTTCACTAGCTTTACGTGCGCCTTCGGGATGGACTCCCGCAGATGCACGAGAATCGGGGATGGCGGGCAGGAACCAGAGGCCATGGCTGTCAGCGTCTGGATCGCTTGGGGCTCAGGAACTCTGCACAGCCAGGACAGGGCAAAGTCGCGTCCTGCCCCAGACACCCTGGCTGCAAAGTTTCAGTTTCGTTTCCCAGGAGGTCCCTCTCTGTTCCCTGCAGAGCCACCTCCTGCCTTTCGCTCTGCTGTCTCCTAGGGCCGTCACCTGGTGAGTAGTTTGCACACCGGTCACCTGGTGAGTAGTTTGCACACCGGGCGGTGGACGCTTGGGGGAAGCAGTTTCCTGGGGTCATAGGTCGCCGCCTTCTTTTCTAGCAGGATCCCAAGAGTGGTGGGAACCCAGATCCCAGGGGCAGGCCTCTCAAGGGAAGGTGTAGCAGAGTCGAGGGGTAAAGAGTTTCCCCTGTTCGTGCTTTTAGAAACCATTGTTTTAACTAGTATTTCCGGAGATGCGTTTCTGAATTCAAATTATAGTTTTCTTTGAAGTCGAGGGCGTTTACGTGCTTACCTATCATCTGTTCTTCTCCTATTAGAGAGGCACTTAGGAATTTTCTGCTCTGGGTCATTAAGTTAAGGAACAGCCAGGCACAGATCTGCTTGCTGCCCCGAGTCCCTAGAGAGTGAGGTGGAGAGGCACTTGATCACAAGAGCAGTTGGTACCTGTTAACAAGACAAGAGCCAAAGGCTCCAAGAGCTGTTTTCAAGCAGAATCTTAGGGTGGGGTTGGGGAGGGAAGGAGAGTAGCCTAGACTGGGAGAGCCTTGGTCTGAAGTCCAGAGGGCTCAATTCGAGACCTGGGAGCACATGAGATAGGTCAGGGAGAGGAAGAGGAAGGGTCTGTGAGATCTATAGTGTCAACAGACACATAGTGGGAATTATGTGTGTTGATTCTAAAGTTTATCACCATAGTTTAACTTGTATAAAAGGTGATGCCTAATCTTGGTTGTTGTTTTGACTACGCCTGGAGGCAGCTAAAACCCAAGCTAGCTGGATAGTGTTTGTGGGGGACTTTCTTGATTGGATTATTAGAGTCGGGAAGACCCACCCTAAATCTGGGCCCCACCTCCTGGTAGCAGCTTATATAAAAGGACAAGGAAAAAGGAAGCTTTTGTTTTTTCCCTGCTTGCCTCAAGACCCAGTGAGCTGTGCAAAGCAGGTTCCCATCAGCAGCCTCCAAGGGACCTTAGAGGTTTGTCCTCTGTGAAAGAAACACTGCCCTCTGGAGGCTCAGTGGACCTTGTCCCTGCAGTTTTGGTTAGAACCACTTAATCCTGAAGGGGCACAGCTTTGCTATTGCAAAGACACTATACATCAGTCCAGGGACTTAATCATAGCAACAGTTTTAGACAGCTGTATTGTATGTTTTAATCATGAGTCTAGTGGTTCATAATATTTAGTTTTTAACCTACTAGGCTAAAATCATGAAAAGGTAAATTCTCCCAGAGTTTCCTATTTTTATCCAGATATCCTTAGGTCAGAGTTGTTTATACAGATTCAGTGGAACACACTGCATTGTAGGTTCGAACACCCTGGGGGAGCTCCACTGTTCATGAGGCTGCTCTTTAGATGTTTGGTCCACTCTCCGCACTTTGTTATCATTTTCTAAGTATACCAATGACTTCAAGGCCTGGGTCCTGTCTCACTTCAATAAAGATCTCTCTCTGTCTCTCTCACTCTCTGTCTCTGTCTCTCTGTCTCTCTCTCTCTTTTTCCCCAAGATAGGGTTTCTCTGTGTAGTCTTGGCTGTCCTGGAGCTGTGTAGACCAGGCTGGCCTCAAACTCAGGAGATCCAGCTGTCTCTGCCTCCCATTACAGGGATTAAAGGCATGTGCCATCACATCCAACCTCTTATGATGTATTCTTACAAGAACCCCTCAGTTTTGGTTGTTGGTGGCACAAGACTTTCATAACAGTACTCAGGAGGCAGAGGCTGGTAAATATCTGAATTTGAAGCCAGTCTCATGTACATAGCAAATTCCAGACCAGGCAGAGTAACACGATGCAACCCTATCTCAAAAACAATAACCAAATTGCTTCAGCTCTGGTCAGAGCTTACTATATTCTTTCTGTGTGTTCCCCGAAACAGGCCACCATCTCCAGGATCACAGAGTACACTTGGAAACACAAAAGTGTGTAAACGTCTGAAGACACACGTGGGACCTGAAGAATGGCCTTTTCCATGGTAAAAACATAAATGTCTCTCATCATTTAGTCCAGTCGTTATGTGAAGAGTTCTCCCCATAACAGTAAGAAGGCAGGGGCCTTCAGTTACACCTAGAATCCTCATATTGTTCTAGACCTTCAGTGGTTAAGAGTGTATATTGCTCATGTTGAGGACCTAGGTTTGGTTCCTAGCACCCACATGGTGACTCACAATCTTGCCTGAATTCCAGTTGGAGGGATCTGATTCCCTTTTCTAGTCTTTAGTGGCTCTTACATGCATGTGGTGTACACAAACTCACACATGCTCATACACACACACACAAACTTTTTAAAAATTTAAGTTTTCTTCTGGGGCTAGAGAGATAATAACAGTGGTTAAAAGCATTGGCTGCTCTTCCCAACAACCCAGGCTCAATTCTCAGTCCTCACACGGAGACTCATTCTGTGTACTTCCAGGGGATCAGTGCCCTCTTTTGGCTTCAGTATCCAGCATGCATAGACATACATGCAGGCAAACACCTCTACATATAAAAGTAAATTTAAAATGTTAAAGTTTTCCCTTGTACTGTTTGAGAAATGGAAAATCAAGAGTATGCTAATATAGTTGCGTGTGGAGGCACACAGCTGCAGTTCTAATATTCAGGAAGTCGAGGCAGAAGAATCATGACAGGTCCCAGGCTAGCCTGAGCTATGGAATAAAACCCTGTCTCAAAATTCAAAACATTAAAAAAAAAAGAATCCAATTATCAGAATGAACTTGGGGATGATCTTTTTTTTATTTTTTATGTTATCTCCAGGACGAGGAATGTGGCATAGTTGATGAAAGACTTACCTACCATGCTTATGGTCCTGGGTTCAATTTCCACACGTAATCTGGCTTGGGAGCGTGAAACACAGGTTGAGGCTAGCCTGGGCAAAGGAGACCAGTGTCCTGCCACCTCTGTGTCATGTGGACTTTTTTCACTCATTCAGCACTTCTTTTTCAGGATGGGGAAAGGACTGAAAACAGGAATAGAGAAAGGCACCTTGTCGAGTAGATCTGAAAATTCCCACTTAATGTTTGTGTCATGAAATAGGCAACTGAATGTGGGTCCTTACAGGTGCAGGGACATGCAGCTGGTGAGGCTCATGTCCTCATGTTTTCTGTTCTGGCCAAGGAAATCCCTGTCTGAGAGCTTTAGCTCACTATGGTTGAGGCCTTTGAGTCTTTTCGGGCTTTTTACCTTCTTCTGAACTAGAAGGGCATCAGCTGAGCATGGCGGTGCACATCTTTAACCTCAGCACTGGGGAGGCCGTGGTAAGAGAGCTCCTGGGAGTCAGTTCAAAGCTAGCCTGGGCTATATAGTGAGTTCAAGGCCAGCCCGACCTACAGTGTGAGACACACAAACTGAAAGTGCATTGAGCTCTAAAGAGGTATAGATAGGATCGGTACTTGATACAGTTTTCAGGGTTTTAGGCTCACAGATTAAAAAACAACACAATAAGATTGGTCGTGGTGGCGGCGGCACATGCTTTTATCCCAGCACTTGGGAAGCAGAGGCAGGCTGATCTCTTGAGTTTGAGGACAACCAGGGCTACACAGAGAAACCCTGTCTCAAAAAACCAAAGGGAAAACCAAAACCAAACAACCAACAACAAAACCGTGACAAAAATCAACAAACCAAATAATGACTCTAAACAACCAACAACCAAACATTTCCTTCCCAAACCCAAAAACCCTCAAACCTGCGCTTTGAGCAGCACTTCTGCTGAGTAGATAGACTGGGTGCGCTATTGGTTGTCTCTGCTTTTGCAGCTTCAGGCTTTTAAAGCAGCCATTTCATTTTTCACAGGGTTCTGGAGCAGCAGCTTCCACCAAAAGACCAGGTATGATGTCCTCTCTCTCCCTCTCACTTAAGAAAGGCTTTGCTCAACCCTCCCTCAGTGCAGAAATGAGCGAATGGAAGGGGACTGTCTCCCCCTCAAGGGCTCAGGTGTGTGACTGCAGGCACTGCACAGATTCCAGCACAGGCTTCGGAAGGGGACTGGCTAGGGGCCTTGTGGCATCTGAAGACAGGTTTCGGAAGGGGACTGGCTAGGGGCCTTGTGGCATGTCCTCTTGGCTCCCTGCTGTCCCTTGCCTTGTTGGCAGACAGGAGGCTCTGTTCTCTGTTGTTTGAGATAGGTCTCACTTTGTAGATCTGGCTGGCCTGGAATTCAGAGCTGCCTGTCTCTGTCTCAGTGCTGAGATTAGAGGTGAGCTTCATTACTCGCTGCCTTGTGAGACCCTTCTGACCATAACGTGACAGCCAGAATGGCCAGAAAGGGTGACCAAGAGCTGAAAGAGCCAACCAGCCTAATTTTGGAGGTGACCCATTTGAGGATTGTGACCAATGCTCAGGTTTTCTTGGTGGCTCAGACTGGAAATGGAGTAAATTACTGCGTTTAATCTGTTTTAGGATGCACATTTTCTTGCATTTGATCGTCTGTAAGATGAGGATATTCCAGGTTCACTGACATTCACTTTTCTCTCCCAGGGGCGTAGGCTGTATTGGCACTAAAGGATAAAGAGGCTTCCTCTTGGGATGCTTTAGACTAAGAGCAAGCTTAGAGCTGTAGTCTTCAGTTCTCACCTTGTTCTCCATTATCTTCCTGTCTGTAGTTTGTTGTCTGTAGTCTGTCCTTTGTATATCTCATATCTGTCTGTCCTTGTTCTCTGTCTCTACAAAGGGTTTTGTTTATATTTAACAGCACAGAAAAGACAGTATGGCAAAGGAATTAAGAATTCTTTTTTTTAAATGAGTTTTAGAAGGAAAGAAGTTTCTTTGCTGACTCTAGCTGAGCCACAGATATTCTCAACCTATATCCAAATGTTGTTTCCAACACTTACAGTTATTTATTTTGTTTAAGGTTGCTTTCAACGTGTTGGGTGCTTTCAGCAAATGGTTACCACAATACACACAGGCACACACATTATTCTGTGTTAGGGACATGGAAGGATAGTACCTTACGATTAAAGCCATGCATTTAGTTTAGGCTGTAAAAGCTGACGGCATGAGAAGTGCAAAGCATATAAGGTTGGCAAATTGTTTTCTTAAAGGTGAGTTTAGAAGGTTGGCTGTACAGTAGGGAAACAGATCGAGTACATACTTTGAAGTGACTTCTAGGTATATTATTAACTAGGTTGCAAGATCTGGCAAAAGATCAATTTCTGAAGGTAAGAGGGATTTTCAGTAAAAGATATTGTCACTCCACAGGTTGGGTTACTCAGAAACTGGATTTTGAGGTAGAGTGAGGAGTATAAAAAGTTTATATGAAAGAAAAAGAATTCTATGAAAATCTATGCTAGATGGGTGTGCTGGTAATGCCAAAGTTTTAGACAGAGGCAGGAGGATTATAACTCAAGGACTACACAGTGAGGCCTTGTATTGTCACCACTAACAACTTTCCCTGTCCCTGAATGAAGTCTCTGGCAGTCTGAGATCTGTGTCCCAGTGCCCCACAGAGGGCTTAAGTATCCTCACTCAGGTTGTCTTGAGAACTGTGACTAGCACTGGGTGAACGTTAGTGGCAATGGCTACAGACTATGTGCTAACTAGATTTTCCATTTACAAACAAATTAAGAGAGATGTGAACAGCACATTTCATACTCAGAAAAATGCAGTAAGTGATTTTTTTTTTTAGCATAGGATCTCATCATGTAGTTCTGACTGGCCTGGAACTCACTGTGTAGGCTAGGCTGACCTTAAACTCAAAGCGATCTGCCTACCCAGTGTCAGGGTTAAGGTTGGGTGTGCACAGCATGGTAAATGATTTTTTTGGCCCACTGGGCTATGACTGTGTTGATTTCTACTGTGAGGACCAGAGTGAGTGGTATGAGGCAGAGGCTGCTGGCCTTCCTCCCACTGGCTGGACCTGTGTTGCCCATCTTCCCTCAATAAGGAACAACTCTGACTAGTGCCCATGGAAGCTGGGTACATGTCTCAGCTCCTGTAATGATGACCGCTCTGGGGTCACGGCTCTGGGTCAGGTGATCAGCTCTGCCCTCTGGTAGAGATGAGCTCCCTCCATTTGCTAGCCAGCACACACAGTATCCTTGCTTTGTTTGTTTTTGTTTTCATGTTACTTTCTTACCTTTTCTCCTTAACCTGAACTCCTGGTGTTTTCTAGAATCACCTCTTAAACTGCTTACACTGAAGATATGCTTCTGAGAAAACCTACAATTTCCCTTTATATCTGACTCACAATTAAGTCATTTTAGTAGGTGTGTGCTTGGCTTGATTCTTCCCAAACTCACAATTTTTACATACTTTCCAGATCTTGTTTTCTCACTTACAGAGTGCTAACTAAATACCACACACAAGACTGAGCCCTTTTCAAGTGACTTAGCATTGAAAACGCTTAGATATGCTTGGCCTGATTCCATGTGTGGGTGAAAGAGTCAGTAAGGGAGGGAGTCATGGACATTACTCTCTGTCCAAGAAAGAAACTTAGTGTGGAAAGGAATCGCGTCCTTTTCAAAGGAATTGTTCATTTCTTTCTTATTTTGACCTTTCTCCTTTTCCAGCCAACGATTCTCTTGAACACAATAGATGGCAAATTCCCATTAAACACAGCATCTTTGACATTTTAAAAAGCAATGAGAGCCAACTGTGTGAAGTCCTCCAGAATAAGTTTGGATGTATCTCTACCGTGAGTTGGGCATCTCCAGAGGGAAACAACTCTGCTGGTCAGCAGGTCTTCAGAAGGAGGCTGACTCCTGGGGTAGAGTTATCTGTCTGGAAGGATGACCTCACCAAACATGTTGTGGACGCTGTGGTGAATGCAGCCAACGAAGAACTCTTGCATGGAAGTGGCCTGGCCGGAAGCTTGGTGAAAGCTGGTGGTTTTGAAATCCAAAGGGAGAGCACAGAACTCATTGCCAACTATGGTAAAATTCCGACTGGCGGAGTAGCTGTCACGAAAGCGGGGAGGCTTCCTTGCAATAAGATTATCCACGCTGTTGGTCCACAGTGGACAGCAATGGACAGTCAGACAGCTATTGAGTTGCTGAAAACTGCCATTAAGAACATTCTAGACTATGTCACCAGAGTCCATCCACACATTAAGACAGTAGCAATTCCAGCCCTGAGCTCTGGAATTTTCCAGTTTCCTCTGGATCTGTGTACATGCACAATTGTAGAAACCATCTGGTTTTATTTCCAAGGGAAACATATGATCAGTGATTTGGAAGAGATTCATCTGGTGAGCAATGAGGACCCTACTGTTGCATCCTTTAAACACTCAGCAGAAAGGATCCTGGAGAAGGAGCTGGGTTCCTGGGAGAGTCCAGAGACTATCCCTTCTTCTAATGGGACTCTTCAAAGTGGCCGCCTGACTCTCCAGATTGTCCAAGGTCGAATTGAACTGCAAACAGTGAGTCTTTGTTTTTGTTCTCTGCCACCGAGAGGGAATCCTGGAATTAATTGCTAATTACTAAGATGTTTAAAGTGGAAGACCATAGAATGCATCTTTTCGGAGTTAAGAGTGTGAGCCTCAGGATTAGGCCACCTGGATTAGAGGCCAGCTTCGTTAGCTCCTAACTCACTACTTTCTTTCTTCCAGTCTTCAGTTCTTCCTCTAAAACACATAACAACAGCACTTAAACATCTGAAAGCTGGAATTGTTATCCAAGAAATGGTTATAATAGTGTGTGGCACATGGTTAATATATATAATTATTAGGCTCTGGTTCTTAGCAACCATAAGGAATTAGAACTCTTTGAACTTAACCTCTCTTATTGTCGTTGTTGTTTTGAAACAGGGTTTTTTTTTTCCATATCACCTAGGACTTGTGATCCTCTTCCCTCAGCCTTAGCTCTATAAGTTTTTTGTTTGTTTGTTTTGTTTTTCAAGACAGTGTTTCTCTGTGTAACAGCCCCGACTGTCCTGCAACTCTCTTTGTAGGCCAGGCTGGCCTCTTACTCACAAAGATCCACCTGCCTCTGCCTCCTGAGTGCTGGGATTAAAGTCATGTGCCACCATGCCTGGCAGCTCTAGATTTTTATTTCATTTTATTTTATTGAGACAAGGTCTCTATAGAGCCTTGGCTGTCCTGGAACTTGCTATGTAGATCAGGCTGGTCTTGAACTCACTGAGATCCACTTGCCTCTGCCTCCCAAGTGCTGGGATTAAAGGTTACTTCTTTAACTTCAACTGAGTTTTAACTGAATGAATGAATGAATGAGTGGTGTGTGTTTGTCTGTGTATGTGTATATCCACAGGTGTGTGTTTGTGGGTCCATGCTTGGGGTGGGGTGGTTTGCACACCTGTGAGCAGGTGTGTAAGGTCAGAGGTCAGCCTTGGTTCTCTTGCTGAAGAACTGTCCACCCTTCTTTTCTTGAGGCAGGTTCTCCCTGGTCTGGAACTGTCAGGTGCACTGTGCTAACTGGCCAGCCAGCTCCAGGACACCTCTTGTCTGGGCCTTCTGTGGCATGCCTGGGATTATGAGTGGGAGTGAGTTATCTATTTAGTTCTGTCCTATGTTTAACCTTTTAAAAAACCTTTATTTGAAAATACCTCATTAGGGAAACAAACCTGTGAAAAAAATTAATTGAATTACGTTGGGCCCCATTTGTAGAAAATTGCTAATTAAATTATTTCTTAGTATTTATATTATATTATATTTAATTGGTCATGGTGTTAATCCTTAACCCCCCATTATAAATGAGCACACAGACACCACATGGATTTTAACAAGATTTGGCCTGGATTGTGTAATCTTAGCTCATCTAAGCTAGGTGATAATTTTATTCCCCAAATATGACCCCATATATACATATGTCCCCTGGGTTGTTATTCTCCACACTCTGACGATGTTCCTGGCCACAAGGAATGAGGTTATTTTTGTCTGTCTGTCCGTCTTTTTTTCTTATTTTTAAAAATATTTATTTATTTATTATGTATGGAGTGTTCTGCCTGCATATATTCCTGGAGACCAGAAGAGGGCACTAGATCTCAATGTAGATGGTTGTGAGCCACCATGTGGTTTCTGGGAATTGAACTCAGGACCTTTGGAAGAACAGCCAGTGCTCTTAACTTCTGAGCCATCTATCCAGCCTGAGGTTCTTTTTTCTAACCCATGGAGTGTGTCCTCCTTCCTGCTCCTGGCTTTTTCTTTTCTACCCGTCAACTTCTATGCTTCCAAAGCCCACGCACCTTAGTTGCACCTACCTCTGTCTTTGCCCAATCTCAGGCCTCAGCATTTACTTAACCAATCAGAGACAATGGATAACAAAGGTAACATAGCTTCACTTGGTGTGCAGCAAACAGGCTTCTGGGAGGAGGTTAACATTTAGAATCCATTAAGATCACCCCATCACAAACCAATCAACATTTCTGAAGCAATCTATGAAAAATAGTAAAAAAATAAAACAGTACTTAGGAATATGGTTGGGCTTGGTGGCCCACCCTTGGAATCACAGTAGTTGGGAGGTAGAAGCTCAAGGATCAGGGAATTCAAGGTCATTCTCAGCTTCTTGAGTTTGGAGAAGCCCAGTTTGGCTACATGAAACCCTGCTTCAAAAATCTGTAAATGTGACAAAACAGAGAGTAGGCAAACTTGTGATTGGGTCAGCATATACACAGAAGGAGCAAAAAGTAATGGTGATGGGTCAGGGAATAAAACCCGACTGACACCCTCTCACAGCAACCACAGGCTGTCCTGCTCTGTGGTAGAATGCTTGCTCAGCATGGGCTCGATCTCCTGCACTGGGGAAATGGAGGCTGATCTGAGGAAAGGCTTTCAGGGAGGGTTGAGTGACTGACTTGGTCAGAGAGACTGGGAGGAATCCACAGACAGGAAATACTGAACTTGGCTAGACTCACTGAAGTTTAAAGTCATGTATTTATTGGATAAGCAGAAGCATTATTGAATAACAAACATCCTTTTACCAAATCCTATTGTATTCATTTATTGACAGCAGCATTAGGAACCTAATCTTCTGAAGGGTGCCAGTGCCCCCCAATGGCAAATTCAGGTTGCTCTTTCAGGGTAAAACCACTAACATCCACATAAACTAAGTACCTTGGCACATGGCTGGAATCCCAACACCCCAGAGACAGAGACAGAAGATCTAATCCAAATTTGAGGCTAACCTGGTCTACAAATCAAGTTGTAAGTCAGCCAACACTATAGTGACACCCTGTCTCAAAACAAACAAACAGAATCCATAGAAGTACCCAAGTTTCCTTTGGTGGAGCCAAAGACGTTAGGATGATAAGAATGTGGGCGGCAAAGGCACAAGAACACAGCCCCCTTTAGCGCTGCTCTCAGAGTTAAGAGACATGAGATGAAGTAGTAGGAAATATAACGGTGTCTATGTGTACTGTTTATATAGGGAGTGGTTCTCAACCTTCCTAACAGTGCGACTCTTTAATACAGTTCCTCATGTTGTGATGACCGCCAACTATGAAATTATTTTCATTGAAGTGTGGTACTGTTATAAACTGTAATGTAAATATCTGTTTTCTGATGGTCTTAGATGACCCTTGCGAAAGGGTCATTCCACCCTCAAAGGGGTCACGGACCCGTTTGAGAACTGCTGCTGTCGATGACCTCGTTAAAGTGGTCGCCTGTAGAATAGGTGGATGAGTGTATCTGGTGACCCCACGAAGAAAGCTTTCACTAAATACCCACAGTCTCATTTACACTTTCTTTAACTTTGTACATGAGAAACATAGACATGAGATGGTAGAAAGTTCCTAAGAAACTTTATTCTTTGTAACAAAACAACGGACAGGGAAACATCAGGAAGTGATTGGAGGTAAGGCAGAGAATGAAACATTTCTCCCCAAAATAACCATGGGCTAGGGAATTGGCTCAGTGGTAGAATCCTTCCTTAGCATGTACAAGGTCCTGGGTTTAGTCCTTAGCATTGGGGAAATCAACATAACGGCTGGGTGTGGTAGGCAGTGTATGCTGGTAATTTTAGCTCTGAAGGGAAGGGTATGTTCAAGGTTAACCTGGAGTACTTAGTGAGGCCTAGTCTCAAACAGAAAAAAAAAAAAAGAAGGCATTCAGGTAAAAAGATAAAGGGGTGGAAGATGCAGTTCATTTGACAGAGTACTTGCCTCGCAGCATGAAGCCTTGGGTTCAGTTCCAAGAACCCATAAATCAACCCATGATCCCAACACTGGGGAGGTAGAAGCAAGAGGATCAGGAATCTAAGGTCATCTTCAGTTATTTGAGAAGTCTGAAGTCATTCAGGCTACAGGAGACACTGTCTCAAAAACAAAACAAACAAGGTATGGTGATGCAATCTTTAAACCCAGCACTGAGGAAGTGGAGACAGATGGATCTCTGAACTTGAAGTCAGCCTGATCTGCATCGTGAGGTACAGGCCAGCCTCGGTTATGGTGAGACCCTGTCCCAAGCAACAAAGGAGGCTGGAGAGAAGGCTCAGCTGTTAAGGGTGTGACTGTGCTGTTAGGACCTGAGTTCTGTCCGCACCCCCAAATCAGGCAGCGCACAATGGGAATTTGACACTCTTTGGGATTTTGCAGGCACTACGCTCATGCATACAAATTCACACAGAGACATATATATATATATATATATATATATATATATATATATATATATATAATACATATATATACAACTGAAATTGAAACCTTTAAAAATTATTTTAGTGTTTTATGGGTACTTTATGAGTATTTTGCCTGCATGTGTGTTTGGCACTAAAATGTGCCTGGTGATTTCAGAGGTGAGAAGAGGGGTTCAGATCCCCTGGGAGTGCAGCTACTGACAGTTGCAAGCTGCCATGTGGGTGCTGGGAATTGAACCCAGGTCCTCTAGCAGCAGTAACAAGTGCTCTTAACCACTGACCCAACTCTGCAACCTGAAAATAAAGTCTTTAAAGCTGAAGAAGTCAGAAGGAATGAACAGAAGCTTGAAATATATTTAGTATAGTTCAGCAAAAGGTGACTATAATTGAGTATATTGAAAAAAGTATTTTTCAAAACTTTCAGGTGTAAAAGCATGATTTTTCTATGCCTGACCTTGCTCTGAATAATGGCACGGAGACCTTATTATATTTATTTATAGTAGCTTTAGGCACTATATCTGGGCAGACACTCTGCTCTTCTAATTGACAATGCTGGTCTGGCCTATGTCCTGCCACGGGGCCCGTTACCTGCCATGTTAGTCTCACCTGCTTCTTCATCAGTATCCTGATGGCGACTTCCCTGGTCCCCAACCTGAGACCCCCCTCACTGGGATCAGAAGTCCTGCCTTAACTCTCCAGCCCACCTATTGGCTGTTCAGCTCTTTATGTGACCAATCAGAAGGTGATGGAGAACAATGTTTACAACATACCAAGACAGGAGATGCTTCATAATAATGACAATGCCAAAGTCTGGACTGGAACCAGATCTTGGGTACAGAAATCAGCACTTGAATACATACACAAAAACATGACCCCAACATTCAGGGAAGTGCAAATTCGTTATTTTAGAAGGAGGGATTTAACAATGAATCTTGTGTTTTCTTCCCTTTTCAGACAGATGTAATTGTTAATTCTGGATACGGACAGGATCTTAAAATGGGACGTGTGTCACAGTCAATTCTTAAACAAGCAGGATTTGAAATGGAAAAGGAACTTGACAAGGTTAAACTGTCCTCAAATTACCAATTGGTACGGGTTACAAAAGGATTTAAATTGTCCTGTCAGTATGTGTTCCATGTGGCATGGGATCTCAATAACAAACACCTGGTAAGTTCAAAATAAACTTATGTTGTATACTTGCATGATTTTGTTAAGTTTCCACTGTTTGATTATGTTTATGAAATACTGTCAGACCGTATATGCCTGTTTGGAAACAGTCTGTGACAGAGTGAGAGGCTGAACAAGTGTGGTTTTCCCAAGTTCTCTTATGATTTATTTGAAAAGTATAAGTCTGCACATGGGCACTGAAACCCTGAATCCTTCAGCCTGTACCCCAGTTTGCTCTACAATACACAATGGTTTGCTGTCTTTCCATCGTGAGGCAGGCGGTTTAGCTTCTCCTTATTTCCTCTCACACGTTAACTTCCAGCAGAAGTTGGATTCAAAACTATTTCTCAGTTTCTTCCAACTGAGCCTATAGTAGATATCAGCTCTTAACTAACTCCTCCTATAAAACATGAAAATTAGAGAATAGCGAGATCCTACCCAGATTAAGAGAGATGCTTAATCCCACAATCCCAATGTGCCATATATAGTCTCTCACTACATAGTCCTGCCAGTCCTGGAACTCACTATATAAACCAGGTTGGCCTTGAACTCACAGACATCCATCTGTCTTTGCCTCCTAAGTGCTGGGATTAAAGGTGTATGCCTTTAAACTCAGCTATTGTTTTTTGTTTTTGAGATGAGGAATCTGTTGTTTTAAAAAACTAACATACCCAATCTGGTCTAAAAAGCAAGTCCAGGACAGTCAGGGCTGTTACACAAAGAAATGCTATCTGGAAAAACCAAACCAAACAAATAAACAAAAAAACCCAAGAAACAAAAACAAACAAACAAAAAAAACCCCAAAACAAAATATCCTAGCAATTTGATTTTACCAATGAAGTCTCAGGAGCCTGATGCTTAGTTGAAAACTTGCTAGATCAGAGAGGCAGAGAAAGCACCTAGCTGATCTTCCTATTCAGCTGAAAACCCTACAGGAAAAAGTTCAGAAGAACCTAGAGAAGGAAACCTAGAAGAAGAAAACCCTGAAGGAGAAAAATGCAAAGAAAAAACTCTAAGGAAGAACTCTGAAGGAAGAAGAACTTCCAACTCCTTCTCCAGGCTGTCTTAAATACCCTCAGCTCAATGTCCTTTCTGTTTAATCCCTGTCAGCTGGTTTCTTGCTCCGACTCTTGACCTAGGGTTAACTTCATTGAATCCTGTGTACAGAAAGCTCTTGGATTAAAGATGTGTTCTAGGGCCAAGCCACACCATAACCACTTGTTTACAATAAACAGAAAGTTCTTGGATTAAAGGTGTGTGCTAGGGCAGATCCATACCACAAGTACTTGTTTACAGTAAACAGAAAGCTCTAGGATTAAAGACTGAGCCATGCCACAATAGAAACAGACTTTTCAGTTGTCTCAGAGTTCACAGTGTGATCAAATATTCTATAACAGGTCTCACTGTGTAGCACAGGCTATCCTAAAACTCATGGCAATCCCCCCCCCCATGGGCCTCCTGAGTGCCAGGATTATAAGACACCACACCTGGTTGGTGCATCTTTTTTCTGTGCCATGTGTTGTCCTTAGAGAGTTCTCTAATCCAAGGTTTGCCCTCCAACCATTCTCTATGCTTCATCTTTCCAAGGTTCTTCCACAGACAACCTTCCTGTCTATATGATAATTCAATGTAATGTTAAAAGTTGATGGGAAGTTAACCTGGCATGATGGCCTACTTTTTATTTTAATCCCAGCACTTGGGAGGGTGAGCCAGGCAAATCTCTGTGAGTTTGAGGTCACCTGCTTTACATAATGAATTTTAGGTTAGCTAGGGCTGCACAGTGAGGCCTTTAAAAAAATGGAAAAAGAAAAGTTGATGGAAGTTTTAATCTGCCAAAACTATTGGCACTTCTCCAGGAGAAGCTACGAAGTAGATCTTAATAATGTTGAAGGAATATACTGTTTGCTTCTTGTAGTCCCCATCTCCTTCATTAAACTGTCAAGGCTCTTTGTTGATGTGGGAGTGGCAGGTGAGTGACATCCTGAGCTGGGGAGATGATCAGGGTACATAACTGAGAGGGACCACAATGCTCAAATGCCCTGGGTTGCAAATTCAGTTGCCTCAGCCTTAATATTTCCCACTATTTAACTTATAGCTACAGTGGGTTTTTGTGGAGTGGGGCCTTACCGGCCCTCTGAGTATGCATGGACACAGCCCTAAGTGCAGGCTGGCATGGTACATTTTGAGAACTGAAGGGTAAGTAAAGTCTTATATTTGTCTCAAAGATCGATCTTGAATGTGTATTTATATTACAGATATTGAAAGAAGCAATGAAGAGCTGCCTGGAAAAATGCCTTAAACCAGATATAAGTTCTATTTCCTTTCCTGCCCTTGGGACAGGAATAATGGGTTTAGAGAAGAGTACAGCAGCAAGGATAATGTTTGATGAAGTTTTAGCATTTGCCAAAGAGCACGTGGAAAAAACACTAACTGTAAAGATTGTGATCTTTCCAGCAGATGTGGAGACATACTCGGTGAGTTGGCAACTGGGAAAAGTCTTGCAGTTTTTATTCATTGCCAATGTCTAATTAGTATCTCTGGGTTAGGATCCCACAATATGATAGGATCCAACTTCACCAAATTTAATTTCTGCGAATAACCCACCCTTGACCTAATAGCAAAGCTCATTCTCTAAGCCATGTTGGTTTGCTTTTCTCTTTTCCTTGTTGGCATTTATCTCTCTGCTCCTTCAAGGTAAGCAACCTATTTTTATTATAGGATGAGTCTTTTCTCCCCTGCCCTCTCCTCCTCCTCCTCCTCCTTCAAGATGTTTCTTGATGGTTTTTGTCCTGGATAGGGTTAGGTATCTATAAAAAGCAACAGAGGGTTATGTAGCAAATCATTCTTGTGTATTAACCTAAGCCACCTGTTTTGTCTCAGAAAAGGGAACAGCTCTCCAGAACACATTGTTGGCATCTCTCAGATCAGGTGTTTGTCCCTAGTGGACAGACTGGAAAAACATTGCCAAATCTTGCCCCTTGGCTCCACAGCTGTAGGTTCTTTGCTGACCATCTGCTTGCTGTGCACTCCTTGCATACAAGTTACTGCTAGTGATTAAGTTCGTTTTCTGACATTTC
The DNA here is from genome assembly GCA_907164525.1 of Lophiomys imhausi. Classification (NCBI taxonomy): domain Eukaryota; kingdom Metazoa; phylum Chordata; class Mammalia; order Rodentia; family Muridae; genus Lophiomys; species Lophiomys imhausi. The sequence goes on along the minus strand of CAJQZJ010029895.1, from coordinate 5,936 downwards.
ATTCAAAAGCTTTGCCTAAGTATTTCTAACCCTGCAACATCTCCTGCCTCCTGAAATGACCTAGTCAGAGAACTGACTGTTATCCATTGGCTACGGTCTCTCTTACCATCTGTTTATCAGTGGGTAATGTCAGCTCATTTGCTTTATCTCCAAAATCCCGGATGGCTTGGGCTGGAGAGGTGGCTCAGAGGTTAAGAGCACTGGCTGTTCTTCCCAAGGTCCTGAGTTCAATTCCCAGCAACCACATGGTGGCTCACAGCCATCTACATTGAGATCTGCCCGGGCATATATGTAGAGCAAATACTGTATACATAATAAATAAATAAATAAATGTTTAAAAAAAAAAAAGAATCAAAATCCCGGATGGCAATGACAGGGAACAACCCTGTCATAATTTCTCCAGGTAATTAAATATGGTATGATCAAGGGATTGTATTTGCTCTGGCAAAAGAAGCTATAATACATTTTATAAAGGAAATGTCCTATAGATGAAGAAACTTCATTGTTGAACTGGGTGTGTTGCCTTTAGTTACACACCACTTTGGAAGCAGAGGCAAGAGGACAAGAGAGGGGTGGCACAAGACTTTAGTCCCAGCACTCTGGAGTCAGAGGCAGGTGGATCTCCGAGTTTGAGGCCAGCCTGGTCTACAGAGAGAATTCCAGGATAGCCAGAGCTACACAGAGAAGCCTTGTCTAGAAAACCCAATATATCCATGAGGATCTCTGAGTTCGAGGCCAGTATGTTCTACATCATGAGTTCTGGGCCATCCAGGGATACATATGAGATAGTAAAAACCTGTCTAAACACACACACACACACACACACACACACACACACACACACACACACA
>CAJQZJ010029889.1:0-10088 GCA_907164525.1 Lophiomys imhausi | reverse complement strand
TGCAGAGAGTAGAATTGCTTGCAACTAAATCTGACAATTTGAGTTCAATCACTGTACTCTATATGGTATAAGAAACAAGAATAGAACCAATTACAGCAAGTTGTCCTCAAATACACACACACACACACACACACACACACACACAAATATAATTTAAAAACTTAAAGAGATAAATTACAGATAACAAGTTAACACACATTTGTATGAGCACAAACAATCATGGCTTTAAAACTCAGGGAGAATGTTGATTATACAATATAAGAATGAAACAGAATAATATAAAATTGTTTCCCTAATTTATTCTAAAGAAGTGACCAAAAATTATAATCCAACAAACAATTATTATTTGATTATATGATTTTTAATATAGGAGATTCAATATTAAGGCAAGCACAAACTTAATATACTCAAATACATGTAGAATATTGTCTTATCCAGGGCAGCAGCCCAGGTAGCCTGACAAACTCAGCTGCCATCTGGGCCCAGGTCCAGTGCACTTTCCAAAATGCTTGTGTGAGCTCGCTGCCCTCTACGCCACAGCCATTCAGATAGCTATGGGACCAGCCAGAGAGCCTCCAGCTCCCAGGGCTCCACTCTGGCTCCACCTTCCCTTCGCTAAATAACTGGAGAGCCTGCATGGGATCTGAGAGTCCAGGAGGCTGGTGAATAACCCTGTCTGGGTGTTTGGAGCTGCGCGCTGGGTATTGGAGTGGCTTTTTTACCCTGACCCTCTGCTGGAGATGATTCCTGCTTCCTGGGTTCTGAAGGTTCTGTGGGGTTCCTGCTGGTCTATTTTTTCTGAGTGTCCAAGAGAGGGGATGAGAGTCCTTCCCAGGGACTTTTAATGAACCCTGGGAAGCTGGGTGAAACCCAGGGGATTGAGTCACTCAGTTTGATGATCAGAGTCTTATAACTCTGTGGCTTTATGGCTGTTTTCCTCTGAGTTCAAAATGTGTCTGTGCAGGCCGCCACCATCTTGGATCCCCCAGACAGGAAAACATTTAAAAAGAGCTAAGGAAATGAATAAAACGACCTGAAAATGGAAATGGAAGCAATAAAGAAAACACACGCCAAGACAATCCTGGCGATAAAAAAGTTAGGAAAGAAAACAGAAACTACAGACACAAGTATTACCAACAGAATAAAAGAGATGGAAGAGAGAATCTCAGGTATAGAAGATACAATTGAAGAAATCAATACATCTGTCAAAGAAAATGTGAAATCTAAAACATTCCTGACTCAAAAGACCCAAGAAATCAACGACACTATGAAAAGACGAAACCTAAGAATAATAGGAATAGAAGAAAGAGAAGATTCCCAACTCCAAGGACTACAAAATATTTTCAACAAAATCATAGTTTAAAATTTCCCAAACCTCAAGGAAGAGATACCTATAAACATATAAGAGGCTTACAGAACACCAAATACTTTAGACTAGAAAAGAAATTCATCCTGACACATAATAATCAAAATACTAAATGAACAGAACAAAGAAAGAATATTAAAAGTTGCAAGGGAAAAGGGCTCACTAATATATAAAGACAGACCTATAAGAATCTCTTCTGATTTCTCATCAGAGACTCTAAAAACCAGAAGGGCTTAGGCAGATGTCATGCAGACCTTAAGAGACCACAGATGTCAGCCCAAAACTACTATACCCACCAAAACATTCAGTCACCACAGATGAAGAAAACAAGATATTCCACAACAAAACCAAATTCAAACAATATCTATGCACCAATCCAGCCCTACAGAAGATATTAAATGGACCACTCCAACTCAAGGAGATTAACTACACCTCCCAAAAAAAAAAAAAAAAAAAAACCACAGAAAATATCTAAACCCAGTGCAACAAAACAAAAAGAAGAGAAACACACAAACATACTATTAATACCTACAGCAAAATAACAGGAACTAACAATATTTGGTCATTAATATCTTGGAACATCAATGGATTTAATTCCCAAATGAAAAGACATGGACTAACAGAATGGATGTGTAAACAGGATCCATCATTCTAATCATGCAAGAAACACACCTCAGCAACAAAGATAGATTTTACCTCAGCGTGAAGTTTTTCCAAGCAAATGGACCCAAGAAGGAAGTTGGAATAGCCATTCTAATGTCTAATAAAATAGACTTTCAACCAAAATTAATCAAAAGAGAAAGAGAGGGACACTTTATACTCATCAAAGAAAAAATCCACCAAGATGACATCTCAATTCTGAACATCCATGCACCAAATACACAGGTACACACATTTTTAAAAGAAATATTACTAAAGCGTAAGTCACACATCAATCTCCACACACTAATAGTGGGAGACTTCAACACCCCACTTTTACCAATGGAAAGGTCTTCAAGACAGAAATTAAACAGAAAGATAATGAAACTAACAGACATCATGAATCAAATGGACCTAGCAGATATCTATAGAACTTTCCACCCTAACACCAAAGAATATATCTTATTCTCAGTACCTCACAGAACTTTCTCCAAAATTAACCATATAGCTGGTCACAAAGTAAGCCTCAACCAATATAAGAAAATTGAAATAACCCCTTTTATTTTATCAGATCACCATGTCTGAAAGCTGAACTTCAACCACAACAGAAAAAACATACACACTCACGGAAACTGAATAAATCTCTACTAATGATCACTGACTCAGGGATGAAATAAATAAATAAATTAAAGATTTGCTAATAATCAATGAAAATGAAAGCACAACATATCCCAACTTTTGGAATGAAAGTGCTAAGAGGAAAGTGACTTCATAGACAAATTGGAGAGTTCTTATACTAACAATTTAACAGCATGCCTACAAGCTCTAGAATAGAAAGAAACAAGCAAACCTAAGAGGAGTAGATGGCAAGAAATAATCAAACTCAGGGCTAAAAATCAATAAATTAAAAACAAAAAGAACTATACTAAGAATCAAAGAAAGCAAGACCTGATTCTTGGAGAAAATCAACAAGATAGACAAACACTTATACAAACTAACTAAAAGACATAGAGATAATACACATATTAACAAAATTATAAATGAGAAGAGGGACATTATGACATACACTGAGGAAATTTGAAGAATCATTAGGTTTTGCTTCAAAAGACTGTATTCCACAAATTTCCAAAATCTAAGTGATGTGGATACATTTTTTGATAGATGCCACTTACCAAAGTTAAGTCAAGATCAGATAAACAATTTAAATAGTCCAATAACTCCTAAGGAAAGAGAAACAGTCATTAAAAGTCTCTCAACCAAAAAAAGCTCAAGCCCAGATGGTTTCAGTGCAGAATTATACCAGTCTTTGGAAGAAGAACTAACATCGATACTTCTCAAAATATTTCACAACATAGAAACAGAAAGAACATTGACTTCATTCTGAGACCACAGTCACCCTGATGCCCAAACCACACAACCAACAACAACAAAAAAAGAGAATTTGAGACCAATCTCCCTTATGAACATTGAAGAAAAAATACTCAAAATATTTGCAAACAGAATTCAAAAACACATCAAAACCATCATCAACCATGATCAAGTAGGATTCATCCTAGGGATGCAGAGGTGGTACAACATACTAAAACTTATCATCATAGTTCATCATATAAACAAACAGAAAGGAAAAAATCACATGATCATCTCATTAGAGGCTTAAAAAGCCTCTGAGAAAATCCAACACCTTTTCATGATAAAAATCTTGGAGAAATCAGGGATACAAGTCCAATACCTAAACATAATAAAGGAAATACACAGCAAGTTGATAGCCAACATCAAATTACATGAAGATAACCTCAAAGCAATCCCACTAAAATCAGGAATAAGACAAGGCTGCACACTCTCTCTCCGTTTTCTTTAATATAGTACTTGATATTCTAGCTAGAGCAATAAAACAACTAAAGGAGATCAAAGTGATACAAATTGGAAAGGAAGAAGTCAAATTATCCCTATTTGTAGATGATATGGTTATATATATATATATATATATATATATATATATATCCCAAAATTCCATGAGAGAACTCCAATAACTGATAAACACCTTCAGCAAAGTGGCTAGATAAAATTAAGGCAAAAAAAATCAGTAGCCCTTCTTTATGCAAAGGATAAATAGGCTGAGAAAGAAATTAGAGAAATAACACCTTTCACAATTTTATATAGCCACAAATTACATAAAATATCTTGGTGTAATTCTAACCAAACAAGTGAAAAATCTGTATGACAAAAGCTTTAAGACTCTGAAGAAAGAAATCAATGAAGATATCAGAAGATGGAAAGATTTCCCAAGTTCATCTTTTCTTAGGATACACATAATAAAACTGGCCATATCAGTTCAATTCCCATCAAAATTCCAACACAATTCTTTACAGAGCAATCCTCACCTTCATATGGTAAAACAAAAACCTCACGATAGCTAAAACAATCATGCAGAGTAAAAGAACTTCTGGAGGTATCACCATGTTTGATTTTAAGATGTATTATAGAGCAATAGTACTAAAAACCAGCTTGGTTTTGCAATACAAACATACAGGTGGATCAATGAAATCACCTCAAACATCCAGAAATACATCTATACACCTATGGACACTTGATTTTCAACCAAGAAGCCAAAACCCTACAATGGAAAAAGGAAATATCTTCAACAAATTATGCTGGACTACCTGGATATCCACCTGCAAAAGAAAGCAAATTGACCCATACTTATCACCCTGCACAAAACTCAATCCAAGTGGATCAAACACCTCAATGTAAGAACAGATACACTGAATCTAATAAATGAGAAAGCGCGGAAAAGCCTTGAACTCAATGGCATAGGAGACAACTTTCTGAATAGAATGCTAATAGCTCAGGTACTAAGATTGACAATTAAGAAATGGGACCTTATGAAAGTGAAAACCTTCTATAAGGCAAAGGACATTTTCAGTAGAACAAAATGGCAGAACACATACTGGGAAAATATCTTTACCACCCTACATCCGACAGCAGGCTAATATCCAAATTATATAATTAAATCTATAAATTAAGCACCAACAAACCAAATAATCCAATTAAAAAAATGGGGTACAGAGCTAAACTGAGAATTCACAACAGAGGAATCTCTAATGGCTGGGAACCAGTTAAAGAAATGCTCAACTACCTTAGTCATTAGGGAAATGCAAATCAAAATAATTGTGAGATTCTATCTTAAGCCCCTCAGAGTGGCTAAGATCAAAAACTCAAGTGACAGCACATGCTGGGCTGATGTGGATCAAGAGGAACACTACTTCATTGCTGGTGGGAGTGCAAACTTGTACAATCACTTTGGAAATCAATTGTTGACATCTCCGAAAATTGGGAAGAGTTTTATCTCAAGACCTAGCTATACCACTCCTGGGATATACTCAAAAGATTCTCAACCAAAAGAATAGGGCATCAGCATTGACTCAGCTATGTTCATAGCAGTCTAATTCATACTAGCCACAAACTGGAAACAACCCAGCTGTCCTTCAGCTGAAGAATTGATAAGGAAACTGTGGTATATTTATACAATGGAATACTACTCAGCTATTAAAAAAGAAATCATGAAATTTGCAGGCAAATGGATGGAGCTTGAAAAGACCATCTTGAGTGAGGTATCCTGTTTCTGCAGCCCATGCCCAGGAATCTTGGGGGCAGGAATGAGCTGGCACAGAGTCAATGACCCAGACTCTGGGGGTCCAGTAAGTAGCAAAAGTTGACCCATTTATTTCAAGAAGAGGGAGCTTCCTTTATAGCCTCTGTCCAGAGTCCCATTGGCTCCTGAACTACAGGCTGCTGTGATTCTTCCTCATTGACTTGTGCTTCATTACCTGGTGTAGCATTATCAATCTCTAGGCAGGTCCAGGAAGGCAGGAAGGTCTCAGGCCAGGCATGTTTGGGCATGCCCAGGCAGGTCTTAGGCCAATTGCATACAGAAGTCCAGCTACACATGCACTGTTAGTCCCAGGCCTTGTTCTTGCTCAACGGCAGGCCTTTTTCCTCCTATATATTCACCTTTTTGTTCTATTTTTAATTTTTAGCAACTCAGTAAGAACCAGAGTTCTCATGCTCTGATCTTGTTGACCTCACCTCAGGGACCATCAGTATAATGGACTGTGCCTGTTTTAGGTTGACTTGTCGCACAGATTCTTATCCATCATTGACTATCAGTCCTCAAAGGGTGGCATCACTGGAAAGTGTATAGGGTGTGTAGGTTATTAAAGAGAGGCTTAACAGATCTCTGTCAGCCAGGCCCGTATCACCTCTTTGGGTGGACTGTGGTCTGGGCATTCCAGAACCATAAGCTTGCAGGGTATTCTTGTTGATGGAACACTGCCAGGCGATGTGCTGTATAAGACACTTAAGCAGAATTATTAATATGACCATAATCCCTCCCATAATGGCATAGGTGACTATCCAGGAGGGGGTCAAAGAATTTTTTTTATATTATTCCATACCTGTTCTGTGAACCCTGCATTGAGGGAAAGCACTGAGACACTGGTCTCATTGAGTTTAGAAATGCTTTCCCTGAGTAGAACAGACTAATTGAGGAACTTGTTTGACCAAGTCCTCTTTATGTAATGAGACAACTGTTGGTGCACTTCAGTGAAATTGTGCACTTGGTAGGGGGTAAGACATATAGCACGGAATCGGGGGGTGACAGGCCAAGAGGGGCATGTCTCTTTCCAATGCCAATTCTTCAGCCAAGAGATTAATTTGTTGTAAGATATGAATGGTCTGATAAAAGTGCTGATTTAGGACTTCCTACCCTCTGATTACCTCAGTCAACTGAAGCATCAATCAAAGGAAGTGCATAAACTGAACCTAGGCCCCCTACATACATGTAACCAATGGGAAGCTTGGTCATCATGTGGGTCCCCTAGTTAGTAGAGTGGGGGGGGGGCTGTCCATGACATGGACTCTCATGGTTGCTTTTCTATCATTCCCCTATAGCAGGGCTGTGATGCATGGCCTCAGTGGAGAGGAAGTGATCATCCCTGATGTGACTGAATGTGTTGGGATGGAATGATATGGGGTTGGGGAGTGTGGAGGCTCCCATTTTCTGAGGTGAAAGGGAAGGGGGATAGAGGAAATAGGCAATAGGGTAGGACCCTAAGGAGGGGAGGGAGTGAGTACTATTTTGATGTAAAATGAATAATTAATAAACTTATTATTTAAAAAATCATCTAGCAATAGTAATTGCAAAAATCAAAGGGAAGGGAAGTTGTATTAAAATAAGCCATGAGTAGTGCAAATGCCTAAAATAAGTTCACTGATATTTTTAATGTTATTGGTGACCTTGACAGAAGTGAGTAGAGTGAAAACATCGGGATTTTGATGATGGGATAACCTACACCCACACATATTGTATCAAATGGTTATATAGGTATACCCTGTATTTTCAATTGTTAACTGATGTGCTGACAATACCAAGTGCTGGCAGGATATTTGGTATTGCCATTTCTATGGCCCATTCCTGCTTTCTGTATGTAAATGTATGATACTTTTTACCTGCCCAATTAGAGGATTCTCTGAGATTATCATGTTAAAAAGCAAGCTGCCATGGGTAGGTGAAAGAAGGTCATATTGTCTTTCATTTGGCCAAAAGTCAAAACTAAGATATGGACTGGATGTAGTCCTGTTGCTGTTTGGTTCAGAATGAGTAAGCTGTGGAGCCTCTCCCACTATGCTAATAGTTTTTTATATATATGAGAAAGGAATGTGACTTTTATTAAATGATGAGCTTGTGGCTGGAGCTGAGGCAGAAGGACCAGCAGGATGACTAACTAAGAGAAGGACAGAGGTAGGAGACAGAAGCATGGACAAAGCAAGGAGGTAAAAAGAGAGAGCTACATGGCACGACTCAGTGGCAGAGGAGCTGAGTTAAGTCAGAAACTAGCTGAGAGACTGCCCCAGCAAGAATGTCAACAGCTTTAAACTATATAGATGTCTCTGCACTTTTATTATTGAGCCACAAGCGGGACTCTGAAAAGTCCTGCTTTAGATGATATCATTTCTACCAATCTTTGAGTATAGGACATGTTTCAGTGAAATGAAAATAATGATCAAAGTGAGATTACAACAAGTTAATGGAACATATAACATGGAATTTCAATATAAAATGGATATCATTGTTTTATGCTAGTTATATATAAACTGTATTCATACAAATCTTATTTAACCAATTAAACTATAATCCAGCTCTATTCAAGTGTTTGTTTTACAGAAGTACTAACTGTATTAAGATTAATTAAAATTTTCAAATAATTGTATATATTTCTTACCATCAAGCTTTTACATATTTGCTTACCTTCATCTTTTAATCCTTACATCTTCTCTGTGGACTTAATATTTATAGATACTTTAACCATTCACATTAATGACCTAGATTTTATCTTTAGCTAGTGTACTTGTTGTTTTGATCACTGTAGTCTGTCAGTCATCTCACACTGTGATTTTTTGGGGGGAACATAGAAAACAATCACCTACCATTTCATATGAGTATAATAATATTCCATCTTCCAATTCATTCTTACTTTTAAGACCTTTGCTAATGACTTTAGCAGTTATTCGTAAGGATCATCTCCATTATCCTCCTAAAGCTACCAGAGTTCAGATCAATAGTCAGAAAAGGCTGGCAATATTCCCTTTACAAGTGATTCAAGATTTTGCAAAAAGTTAGCAATAAAAATTTGTGCTTACCTCCTGTGAGGGAACAACTTACTCTTTAGCATTTGGGGTTATATGGTCTGTGTGGTAACTGCTCAATATGTTACAATAAATAAAATAGATTATATCTGTTGAAATAATTTTGCATCAGATTGGGCTTAGCACAGGCTACAATTTGTGGTTTAATCACAAAGTGCTGACAATTACTTTACACATATAAATGATTTTGTGCCTTTGTCCAGATTATTTACCAAACCCCAATTAAGGCAAATCTGTGCAAATATAACCAGCAAACTCTAAAGCTGTGGATCTCCACTTGTGGGTCATGACTCCTTTTGGCAAACCCCTTATCTCCAAAATTATTTACCTTATAGCTCACAACAGTAACAAAATTAAGGTTATGAAGTAGCAACAAAACTAATTTTATGGTGGGGATCACCACAACATGAGGAACTTTATGAAAGGATTTCAAAATTAGGAGGGTTGAGAACCACTGCTCTAAAGTAATTTAATTCATATGAGAGAGTATATATCAATCTTGGACTTGATAGAACAGACTGGTCCACAGTTTTGTTATTTAAGATCATTAAATATGTTTGTTCATTGTTGCTGAAGATAGTAAGCAACTACCAACTAAGAGTAACAATGACATTTAATAATCACTTCAGCTAGGCTCATTTAACTTTCTTTTAGAATAAAAAAATACTAAGGTATAGTATTGTCAAATATTTAACCCTTCATAACATAGAAGTCTATTTATCTATCTTGCTACATCTTTTTTATCCATCAAAACAATGACTTACAATTACACTTTTTGCTACAGTGGTACTTTCTTCTACTAATTTTGACATTAAGGTAAGTTCATATGTGATAATATGGCAAAACATGGTTTTAAACTTATAATAAAAGTAGATGTCACCTGCATCTCACTCTTCAGGGTAATCTGGATGCCAGAAGATTGTATTCTACAGTTACTCAAGGACAAGGACTATGGTAAGACTATATTTAGTGAACAGTTTCTTAGTACATCCGAGTTACCTAGACTCAAATTTACACGCATTAATTTTATGTACACAGAAAGTGTTGAGTATTGTTAAAAGCAAAGTTAAAATTCTGACTATAAACTTCTCAGGACATTTATATTGCTGAGCACAAAAATACTGGACAACAAATGCTACTATTAACTTACTTAGCCATTTTTTCAATTCTTATTTGTGCCCCCAAATAGGTTTCCTATGTCCCATCTCAGCAGGAAGCAATTAAAGAGGGCAACACCCGATTCCCAGGAGGTGGGGTGGGGGATTTTTTTGGTCATTTGATGCGTTCTAGATGTTTGTTGTCACTTAGGGGGATTGGTTACAAGTTGTTAAATGGTCTTATTCAAGGTTTAGGAGGTTAGACCCAGAGATTTCTCTCT
>CAJQZJ010029888.1:0-15119 GCA_907164525.1 Lophiomys imhausi | reverse complement strand
AAATAATTTATTCCTCTAAAAAATGTAAACTGTTCCATCTTTCTGAGACAAGCATTTTGTTTGGTAAAGAGACAATAAAAAACGGTGTTCTACTCTAATCCTAGTACTTGAGTGGTGGAGGTAAGGGGATCGGGACAACATCATCCTTATCCTTGGCTGTTCAGCATATTCAAGGACATCCTGTGCTGCATGAACCTCTATCTCCAAACACACACACACACACACACACACACACACACACACACACACACAGAGAGAGAGAGAGAGAGAGAGAGAGAGAGAGAGAGAGAGAAGTTTTAAAAAATTAAAACTGGATAAGGAAGGATAGACTTGGTAGTGGCAAGAAATTTTAGCTTCAGGAAATAAATTGTACAAGAGATTTTAAATTTGACTGTAGGTTTCCTCTGATTTGTGCATGTGATTCATGTGTATGCAATTACTATAGTTCTAGTCACCACAACCCATTAAAAGTTTAACTCATTTATTGTCAATTTTATTGGTTTTTTTTTCACTGTAGTGACAAAACACTTGACATAAGTAACTTGTGGAAAGAGTGCTATATGTCTGCTCATAGTTTAAGAGTTTAAGTCCACCAAGGTGGGGAAGAGACTAAAGCAGGAGTGTGAGGCAGCTGCTCACATGGCTTCTGCAGTCAGGAAGAGAATACTCATTTCTCTTTTTCATTTTGTCTAGGACCCCAGCCCGTAGAATGGCCCTAGTCACATTTAGTGCGGATCATCCTACCTCATTTAACCCACTCTGGGTAAGCCCTCACAGAAATGCAGAGGTCTGTCTTGTAGGTAATTCTAGACCCCATCCAGTTGACAATATCAACCATCACACTACTGGTTAACAGAAAGATAGGAGAAAGTGAATCAATCAGCAAGCATAAAGCATCTCAAGGTAATGAGCATGAAGCAACAAGATGCTTAAAGAATAATAAAAAAATAATTTTATTAAGGGGCATTTGTACCACTTCTGTGAGGAAAGATAGACCAAAAAAACAGAATTCCTTTTATTGTGATAATGAATCCTAGTATTTCATTAAGTTGGGTGTGTAGCAGAAAATGCTCAAATACTGAGAAATATTGGTTCATTCCCACTTTAGAAAGTAGATCCATCTGGAAATCTGTAATCCCAGTACTTCAGAGCATAAGGCAGGAGGATACTGAATGATAGGCCAGCCTGTGCTACATAGTAAGTCAATCTATGTGTGTATAACTCCATAAATAAATAGCAGCTGTACTTAATTTATAGGTTTTTGGTACTTTTTGCTTCATAATTCTAAAATTTAGGAAAAATAAGATTAGTATGAATCATAAATTTACCAATATTGCTTTAGATGTCTCAAAAAAAAGATCTCAAATTAAAGAAATTAAAAAGCTGTTTTTCTTTTAACTGTTTTTCAAGACAGGGTTTCTCTGTGTAACAAGCCCTGCCCAGACTGTCCTGGACCCACTTTGTAGACGAGGCTGGCCTCAAACTCACAGAGATCCATCTGTCTCTGCTTCTCAAGTGCTGGGATTAAAGGCGTGCATTACCATGCCCAGCTAGGAGCTGTTTTTCTTAAGTCATTGTTTTTATTGACATTATTATATCACAACAGAATCCATATGTTCTCTTTTTTTGTGGTCTAGCTAAGATCTTACCACAATATTTTTGTCCAAATAACAAACTGAGGCAAATGATATAACAATTATTTTTCCAGATTTCTTTATGTACAATAAACATTCTTCTAAAAAAGTTAGATTGTTTTCAGTTCTACTCTCCAATTTTTCTATTAGACATAGAATTTATATTATTAGAAAATTTCCAGAAAGTATTTTGTCTTATTTGTACTGAAAGACCCGGGGGAGGGAAGTCCGTCTCCTGACTCCCAACACTCAGGATATCACAGCCACCCCAAAACTCACAAGAGACCATCTTGATGCAATTGCAAGAGGTTTATTTGGGGGGGGGGCTCTCAGTTCACTGAGGGTGCCACTCGTATCCCACACAGGGGTAGGTGCCGCAACCATGATTTGGGGGAGAGTAGAGTATTTAAACCACAACCCAAAGGAGTGAGGGGAAATACAGGTGGAAAGTACCAGCCCATTGTTTTCCATTACTGAAGGGGGTGAGGGGCAATGCAGGTAGAATGTACCAGCCCATTAGTTAGTCAGCAGGAAACATCCTACACCTGTTTTTCTCAGGAATGAATTTAATCTTACTTTACCATCGGCTTTGTGGTTCCTGAAACCCTGGGGGCCCATGATAGTCATCTGCTTTGTGACCAGCTAGTTCCTGGAGCCCGGGGCTCATGACCCGTATGACCTACATTCTTGGTTCCACCCTTTTATGGTCATCTAAGTTCCGGGAACCACCTGGTGGCTGGCCTGGCTCTACTGCCGACTTAGGGGGTCTTTTAATAATTTTCATTCCCTTCAGTACAATTAACTTTTTTAAGTTTTACAAGTATACTTTAACTATCCCCTAGCTCTGTCACTCCTTGACTGTCCTTTCTGTGTACCTTGCCAATAGACAGCACTAGAGAAGCCCAAACATCTGTTTGTTTGCTTGTGTTGAGTTCTGCTACAAAAAGTTGGATAACTGTGCCAATTGGCAGTACTACAAGTTTATGCCATTTAATTTCAGCTGGGCATTCAATATTGCTTGGCAATTCTTTATTCATCCCTGTGATGATGTTCCCAGCAGCTGTTCAAAACCTTTTTTCCTTTCTATTTACTCTCAATCCCCAAAGAAGAAAAGCATAGGTACAACATGAAGCAAATTAAAAAAGTACATTGCAATAAAACTTCCCTGAAATATACTTTAACAGCACATATTAGAAGAATACAATTTTGAACCTGAGGAAACTGACCCAGGTCAATCAATGGGGAAATAAATTATAGCAAAATCACTGACATTTAAAGAGAGAAGTCCTTCTTGTTAAGAGGATCAAATCACTTATAAACAAGGGGAAATCAGATTATCATCAGGCTTTGACAGAAAAACTCTTATAGCAGAAAAGAATTTGCATATTTTATAGAATCAAGTAAAGAAAATATGGGACAAAGATGTTATATCCAGGTTGACATCCAAATAAAAATGCTACAGAACAATTTGTTGATGTCCAAGAACTCAGACAATATTGCTCCCATGAGTCCCTTTCCATTTGAGAGAACACACTTCTGACAACAAAAATATCTGCAGATGTTTTCAACCTCAAGCTAGATGGCATTGATGGTTAAGGAAGTTACCCTATAAAGAAAGACAAGCAAGCCTTTATAGGCCTCCAGATAGAGCTGTATGCCTTCATGTAGGCAGACAAATAGAAACCAAAATGAATTCAAATCTGATCAAGCCTGTACAAGCAAATACTAATTTATATAAAATGCAGGACAGAGCACAATCAATACCACGGAATACTCTAGCAGACAAAAAACAAAACACTTTCTGCAACAACAAATAAGTTTGAAGGTGAGAAGGAATAGAGTAAGAAATCCAGATTTTAAAAGATATAAGCATGGTTAAGGAGGAAACTGGACATGGTGGCAGGTGCTCATAATTCAAGCACTTGGGAGACAGAGGCAGGAGAATCACAAGTTAGATATCATGCTGCGTCATATAGTGAGACTTTGACTCAGCAACAACAACAACAATAACAACAAAGTAACAACAATAGAGTGACAACAGGGGCATCTAACTAAGGGTGTCCTTACAAACATGCATTTGGGTGAGATATTTGTAAATGAAAGACTGATTACCCCAAAAGTTAGGAAAGAGGCCACTTACAATTATTTATTTTTATTGTATGAGTTCACATATGATGTGTGTTTGTGTGGGTGTGTATGCCACAAAGTGAAGGTCAGAGGACAACTTCTTTTCTTCTTCCACCTTTATATGAGTTCCAGGATGTAAGTCACTAGGCTTGGGCAGCAAACATCTTTCCCTCTGAGCCACCTTGCCAGCCTGATGACCACATTTGATAATACAGTTGAGATTAAGATAGTGCATGAGATGAGCTACCAAATTCTAATTGTGTAGTCTTGGTGTTTTAGCCCATGTATGGTTTACCTCATCATAATTGCTTAAGCTATATGTTTGCTTCATTAAGCTTTCTAAATCTGTTTTATTTTACCATAAAACCTTGAAAAAAGAGCCCACCATTGTCTGTTATTTGATATTGCTCACCTTTTCATTTTACAGCAGTGAAGCATTAACACCCACTCTGAATGCCAGTAATTTTACAGCAGAGCCAGAAAGGACACAGCCAGAAGCACCTAATTGCTTAGGAAATATGCAGCAGCTCCTGGATTTTTCAGTGTTGTGGAGGCAAAAATACAAATCATCAAATCTATTTCACTGCTTATGTCCACTATGAGTCTCATCACTTCCATTATTTATTTTACAAATGTGGTTTCTTCCCTAGTAATCAAAGTCGTGAATAAAAATTACTGTGAATTTTAAAGTCATACATTGAGCAGCACTTGATGAAAATTGGCACTTTCACATAAAATCTGCAATTTCCTTTTTCTTCAACTCAGAACAAAAAGGTACATTTATATTTAGCAACACTTATTCTTACTTACTTTTAGGGGGGACAGGGTCTTATGGTATAACCCAGTATTCAACTTAGAATCCTCCTCTTAGAATCCAAACCCAGCCTTTGCCTCTTGAGTACTGGGATTGAAGGTATGTACAGCCATCCCCAAGTTATTCTTTGTTTCTTCAGTCTCATGTAAATTTACATCATCTACAATGGGTTCATTTATACCCACATTTATTGGGTTAGAAGAAAATAAAATCTACCTGATGTGTAGATCAGCCCTTGGCTTTGATATTTTTATGTACTATCCAGTTCTTATTAGCTATCAGTCATGTCTCTTATAAGTAATTATGCTGGTAAACACCTTATAAATGGCAAAGTCTAGGTATATTCAGGAACAGCTATTACAATGAATCTCCACGTTCTTATTCATTCTGCAGTCTCAGTAATTATCAATACATGACCAGTCTTATTTTTTTCAATCTGTACATGAATCAAATTCCCCTTGTAATTTGATTATTTTGAATCAGATCCAAGAAATTATGTAATTTCATCCCAAACCATGCTTTGGACAAAACAAGCAAGAAAAATCATTTAAGAAACAGGATGTACATAGGTGTTGCCAAGTACTGCTACTTAAAACCAGTGCCTACAAGAGATGAATACCAAGAATTGCCCAACATTCTACCCAAGAAACTTCTCACATCTTGTTGAAGTTAAGTTTTCAACTTTATGGTTATACCTGATGTGTAGTTGTACCAGTTGTTACCCATAGACATAAAAATCCAAAGTCCATAAAAGTAACAATACCATCAACAAAACACTCAACATCTTAAGTTTTCAACACATTAGTTGTAAGATCCCATCTACACTACTAATGCAAAGAGAAGTGACTGAAATCAAGATTTGGGTTCATCTCAGTTCTTTTCATTTTTTATACTACTTAACAAAAAGAAAATCACTGTCACTTCAATTTTTGGGCCTGTTGTTTTAGAGAATGAAAGGGATTTCTCTATTTTCTTCAGTCTCTGTAGTCTAAAATCAGCTACTAGAAGTACTATCTCTTTGGGGGTTAGGAGATAAAGCCTTAATAATATTCAAGAAAAAAAGTTATCTGTGATTGAAAAATTCTCTGGAAATGAGGTAAAGATGAATAGGTAGCATAAGAAATATTTTGGAAATGTTAATTTTAGCTAACACATAGTTGCTATTGTTCTAAAGATCCGCTGTACACAATTTTTTTTTCTGGTGTAAGTATGTAGACATAAGCAGACAAATGCTCACCTAAGACGTGTGCTCAACCAGAATTTGTATTCAGATACATTTCAGGGTCAGGTTTTCACTCTGGTTTCAAGGCTTTTGAGAAAGTAATAATGTTTACTTCCAAAATTTGATTAGCAATGACATTTATACAAAATAATGGAATATAAAAATATATCCCAGTAGGAAAAATTCCTCCAAAATGAAAATGCTTTTAGCTTGAATTAATGATGTTCTTAACCCCAGCTTCTCAGCACAACACAAACCTTATGATTATTCTCCTTTAATGCATTGCAAATGCCATCTCATGTAGCTTGTGGCTTCAAAAATTGAAGCAAAATTCCTAGTTCTCACAACTATTCACTAGGGCCACTGAAACAAATTCAACTTAATGTTTTGATGTCTTGTCCATCTATCTGTAGCCTCTTTAGCTTCCAGTTTAGTTTCTGAGCCTTCCATTGCTCCTTTCATCTGGTGTTCAAAGGTTCTGGGACTTCTATAAAAAATACAACATGGAATGGCTGGATGGTTCAGTCTTTAGCATGCTGTCCAAAAAGGACAAAACTTGGAAGCAGGTAAGTTGACAGCCTAGATATGCTATGACAGTGTAGGTAAGTCCTTCATAATTCCTGCTTTACAATTAATTTCTGTCAGAGAAACAGGGCCAAATGGCTGAAGATAGATGCTGTAATATATGGAGAGAAATTGGGAACTGTCCAGGCAGCCAGTTGTCTGTCATTTCTTAGTTTTGGAAATTGCTGGCCCTTCACTTCCTGTATAATCAGATACTTATCCTTCTCAGGTTGCTGAGGTGGTTGAAGAATAGATAGTTGCCGGGCGGTGGTGGCGCACGCCTTTAATCCCAGCACTTGGGAGGCAGAGGCAGGTGGATCTTTGTGAGTTCGAGGCCAGCCTGGTCTACAAAGCGAGTCCAGGACAGCCAGAGATATTCAGAGAAACCCTGTCTCGAAAAACCAAAAAAAAAAAAATAGACAGTTATAATCTCATAGTTGAATTTTGAGTTGTTTAGGAATTACAAGGGTGTTGTGGATCTAAGAAAATGTTTTTAAAATGGTGATGCAACTTAGGATGGAAACTGAGTTGGATATAGATCTTTAAGCTCATGGAGATGGTTGGATAGTAGAATGTTAGAGTCAGTTGCCAAATATATATGGACTGGACATTGGGAATGTATACTAAGCCTTATAATTCTCATAATTGTGGCCTAATTATTTTTGTTATTTTGTATTGTATTTGCTGTTATAACAGAAAGGGCCATTTGTTGGACTGGAAGGGGGACCTGTTGGGGGGTAAAAGATATACCTTAAACTTAAAAAAAAGCTGATGGGGGGTGTGAGGGGGAAGAGGATAGGACTGAAGGGAGGAGTAGGGAGGGGATTATGATTGAGATGTAAATTGAAGAAATAAAAAAATAAATAAATTTAAAAAACACTTGCTGTGTTTGCTTAATGACATGAGTTTGATCCCCAATTTCACACAAAATTGGAAAGAGAGAACCAATAAAGTTATCCATTGACTCCCAAACATGTATGTGCCTGTAACCCTCCCCATCATTTACAAACACAATAAATAAAGTATTCATCTTTAAATATCTGCTTTTTTTGTGGTCTTGTAGCCCATATTTCAATGGCCAGTTTCTCCATGCATTTATATGGATCTCAACATCTGTTCAATGGTTTCTGACCATAGAGAATTCATCCTCTGCCCTCATTCTCTAACACAGTAAAGTGAAATCTCTAGCTCTTTGTCCATAATCTGGGTTTCCTGGCTTCCTGGAGCTGCCCATTTTATTGTCCACTAAGATAGTGGTTGCTGTCTGTTGAAATTGAACTTTCATATCTTTCATGTTAACTATCCACAATCTGCGGAGTTTCCCAATCCCTATTGTACCTAATTCCTTTTCTACAATCATAATAACTGGCTTGTTAGCCACTATACAGTGGTTTCCTGCCCACATGGAGACAAGATTATACCACTTGCACCTATGATTACATCTTTTACACCCTAGTATTTTCCTCACAATGAAAGATTCTTTCACACTCCTGTACATTGTTCCTCACCAAAATTGCACTTTAGAAAAACAAAAATGATGTCTGTCATGTCCATGTAGATGTTACAATAAATTAATGGTTTGTCTTTAGATTCCTTTGAAGAGTTCCACTGATGGAACTGACAAGACAAATATCTGGTCCACAAACGGACATCCTTGGAATCAATGTTAGGGATGATGTCTCCCCTTTCCTTCAGATATGAGTTTGCACAAATGGACCATATCCCATGAGTAACTTTTCTGGAATCTCATACCTTTGGAATTAATTTGATGATAGATCTCTTCCTTATTTCCTCAGATAGGCATTCACTCATGTTTTTCAGGACCCAATGGAGACTATAAGTAATTTGGGTGTGCCATTTGCCATTCTCCTGCTCCAGTTAAGACTTTAGAACAGACAATAGAAGTACATGGCTGTGAAACAAACACTGGATATCATTTTTGAGGTCAGTTAATTTTTCCTGTTTTCTTTAGTGGGATATTCACTTATACGGCTAATACCCCAAGATTAACTCATACAGAATCTAGTATCACTGGAATTAATTTTAATTATCTTGGTTTTTCTGCTTGTTAATTAAGTCTATCTTTATATGGTTTGAGCCACTGTCTACTTCTTCCAGGATCTAATATTTCATGAATTAATTTTAAGACCTAATGGTGGCATATTTTGTTATCATCCTACAAATACATATTTACTTGTATGGGTCAAACCCCATGATTATTGTACTTGGGATTAAACTCCTGAGTAATTAATTTTGGTGTTCTTCTAGAGGCTACACTTTCCACCAAGATTTATTTTTTAGCCATTTCTTTATATAAATCCAAACTTAAGCTTCTTCCCCTTATTCTGGTTCCATTCCTACTTTACCCTTCCTCTGTATTTTCCTCATTTCTGTCTCATGAAGGATACATTTTTGGACACTGCCCCCATAAGTACTTTAACTACTTAATCTCATAAGCACATAAACCCTGCCTATTTCATCTCATAAATTTGACATATAAAATTACATATGTATAATTATAAAGACCAGAAGGAGAAAGAAAGAAGATCAAGGTAGCATATAATGTGACTTCAAATTAGAAGTAGATGAAGAACAACAACTTGAAAAAAATCTACCTAATAAAAAGTTGATCTTCCAACATCAGAAACTTAGTATATGTAAATTCATTATCATATGACTTGGTATCCATGAAATAACAACTCTGCTTGTCTGTCTTTCATTATATAGCTCTTTTAAAGAAAGGTTTCTTGTCACCTCTCATCCTACACAGATACCCCAGAGGAATGGATTTAGTTCTTTAAAAATATTTTTAATTTATTTCTCATGTATGTTGATGTTTTGCTTGCTTACATGTCTGTGTGAGGGTGTCAGATCCTCCGGAACTGGAGTTACAGACAGTCATGAGATGCTACGTGGGTACTAAGACTTGAACCCAGATCCTCTGTAAGAGCAGCAAATGCTCTTAACTGCTGAGCCATCTCCCCAGCCTGGATTTAGTTATTTATTCAATCACATATTGAGGACATCTATGATTGTACATCTTCAAGAAAGTTCTTTTCTTATACATCTACCCACAATTGCTCCTAAACTTTGAAAGCAATTCCTTAGGATGATAATGTACTTTTCCTTCAACCAATCATTTTCTGATCAACTCCCAAGTATCTCCTATGTTCTGTGCTCATCCCAGCACAGTAACAGAAATATTCAGGAATGAAAGCTAAACTCAGGTCACCTTTGACTCAGCATGTTTGGAACCACATTATGAAAGTTACGATCTTTACTTTCTTTAGACTACTTTCTCCTTAACCCATGCTCACAGATATGCCCAGAGATGCAGGCTAATTCAGTTCTCTTTCATCAAACTACATTCTGAATCAGGCTTCAGATTGTTTCTTCCTGAAAATTCTCTCATATTTTTTTTTAAACACACATATACACACAGACACACACAGACACATACACGCTCATACCAAACAACAATACCACCCCAGAATGACAGAACTTGATTCAGACAACTTCAAACTATATGTAACATTTTCTGTGTTTATTCTATTTTCTAGAATATTCCACCCACACCCCTTCATCATAACAGAAATCACAATACTTAAGTAATTATTTAGCTCTTTCATATTTATTAATATTTGAACCTACTTCATTTCTTGAGGAAAGTTCTCTGTTTAGTTCTCTCCCACAGCAATTAAAACTCTAGAAGAAACTTTAAGAAGGGAAAGATTATACAATCTTTCTTCCATCAGTTATGTTCTGGCACATAATTTCTTCTTCCATGACATTCTGTTCATACATATTATTTCAGAAACTTCTGATGGGAATTCTAGTTCAGTTTTTCCTTCAATTGACCAATGTTTTGACATCCTCAGTTGTTTACATGCACCATGATCTTCCGTCTTCATCTATCTACTCTATGACTAATCCCAGGGATGGAGACTTATTCAGTCATCCTTCATCTGACCATGTTTTAAGCATTCACAGAACCTTTACTTCTTCCAGAATGTTCTGTTACTCTCCCTTGTTTATCCACTAACAGATATATATATATATATATATATATACAGAAAATCTTAAGGGTGAGATCAGTGAAATTCTCTTTCAATAAATCATCTTCTGACTTGGTTTTAGAGTGTTAATTTAAAAAACAGTGTTATAATCTACCTCCTCCCCATACAAACTCATCCATTAGAAATTCATTCAAGGGAGAGAATGGAGTTTGGGTAGCCTTCAAAAAAAGTGAGCTGATGTAAGTCTACTTTGAACATTAAAAAAAATTGTGTATAGGTGTGGTTTGTGGATCAAATGCTGTTTGTGTACTGGAACCAAAGAGTTGTTAATAAATTTTATGAGCTGCTTTGTTCGAATTACAGTGTCTTTGCCTTACAGAAGTTTCTCAGTTTCATGAGGTCCCATTTATTCATTGTTGGTCTTAGAGCCTGAGCTGTTGGTGTTCTGTTCAGGAAGTTGTCTCCTGTACCAATGAGTTCAAGGCCTATTCCCACTTTCTCTTCGATTAGATTTATTGTGTCAGGCCTTATGTTAAGGTCTTTGATCCATTTGGACTTAAGTTTTGTGCAAGGTGATAAGTATGGGTCTAATTTCATTCTTTCATATGAAAACATTCAGTTAGACCAGCACCATTTGTTGAAGATGCTGTCCTTTTTCCATTGTATAGTTTTGGCTCCTTTGTCAAAAATTAAGTGACCATAGCTGTGTGGGTTCATTTCTGGGTCTTCAATTAAATTCCATTGATCCACTGGTCTATTTCTATACCAAGACCATACCGTTTTTATTACGATTGCTCTGTAATAAATATAGCTTGAAATCAGGGATGGTGATACCTCTAGATTTTATTTTTTAATTGTACAGAATTGATTTAGCTATTCTGGGTTTTTTGTTATTCCATATGAAGTTGAGAATTGTTTTTTCCAGGTCTATAAAGAATTGTGATGGTATTTTGATAGGAATATCATTGAATCTGTATATTGCTTTTAGCAGGATGTCCATGTTTATTATGCTGATCCTACTTATGCATGAGCATGGAAGATCTTTTCATCTTCTGATATCCTATTTGATTTCTTTCTTCAAGGACTTGAAGATCTTCACCAACCCCACATAGGACAGAGGGCTAAATATCCATAATATACAAAGAACACAAGAAATTAAATGCCAAGAAAACAAATAATCCAATCAAAAAATGGGGAACAGAGCTAAACAGAGAATTCACAAAGTGGAATCCCTAATGGCTGAGAGACACTTGAAGAAATGTTCAGCATCCTTAATTATCAGAGAAATGAAGCTCAAGAAGACTCTGAGGTTCCATCTCACAACTGTCAGAATGACTAAAATCAAAAACTCAAATGACAAACCAAGAAACCTATGGTCACTTAATTTTTGACAAAGAAGCCAAAACCGTACAATGGAAAAAGGACAGCATCTCCAACAAATGGTGCTGGTCCAACTGGATGTCCACATGTCAAAGAACGAAATTAGGCCCATACTTTTTACCTTGTACAAAACTTAAGTCCAAGTGGATCAAAGACCTTAACATAATGCCGGACACACTAAATCTATTAGAAGAGAAAGTGGGAAAAACCCTCAAACTCTTTGGCACAGGTGACAACTTCCTGAACAGAACACCAACAGCTCAGGACCTAAGGCCAACAATCAATAAATTGGACCTCATGAAACTGAAAAATTTCTGTAAGGCCAAAGACACTGTCATTCAAACAAAAGGACAGCCTACAGATTGGGAAAAAAAAATCTTCACCAAACACACATCTGACAAAGGGCTAATATCCAAAATTTACAAAGAACTCAAGAAATTAAATGCCAAGAAACCAAATAATCCAATCAAAAAAATGGGGGACAGAGCTAAACAGAGAATTCACAAAGGAGGAATAGCTAATGGCTGAGAGACACTTGAAGAAATGCTCAGCATCCTTAATCATCAGAGAAATGCAACTCATGATGACTCTGAGATTCCATCTCACACCTGTCAGAATGGCTAAGATCAAAATCTCAAATGACAGCACATGATGGCGAGGGTGTGGAGAAAGGGGAACCCTACTCCATTGCTGGTGGGAGTGCAGGCTTGTACAACCACTATGGAGGTCAGTCTGGCAATATCTCAGAAAACATGGAATAGCTCTGCCTCAGGACCCAGTCAAACCACTTCTGGGTATACATCCAAATGACTCTTTACTGAATCACAAGGAAGTTTCCTCATCTATGTTCATAGCAGCCTTATTTGTAATAGCTTGAAAATGGAAACCACCCAGATGTTCCTCAACCAAAGAATGGATTTAAAAACTGTGGTTTATCTTCTGCAGATCTCTTGGGGTTTATGAAGATGCCCGATCCATCTCTTGTATTTAGATAAGCAAATGTTGCTTGTCTCTTAAGAACTTGATTACTGGGTAGTTTAGAGAATATCTGTGATAGACTTCATAGTAGCTAACAAAGTGACATGTTTGCATTACTAAGAGTTTGTTTTACTTAAATATCCTAGACAGTTTTAGACGGTTGGTATCAAGAGGCCAGAGCTTCACATTTTATTTTTAAGTATCACTAGGTATGATACCATTAGGAAGCGTTACCTTTAATTTTGTATCAATATACAAAGATCTATTCAATTGTGGTTAAATATACTCTTAATTATGTATCAATATACAAAAACCAATGCCTATGTAGCCCAATACAATCTTAATATTACGTCCATATACAAGGGTCAATACCATTGTGGCCAACTATAATCTTAATTGTGTATCAATATACAAAGATCAATACTGATGTAATCCAATACAATCTTATTTTTGCACAATAAACTATGGTCAATACCACTTTAGCCAAATATACTACTAATTTTGTATCAATATACAAAGGTATAAGGGCATATTCAATAATCTGCCCCTTCTTCTTGAACCTTCCTGTGCTATGTCTATGTCTCATTTTTCTCAAGCCTATGCACTCCTACATAGGAGAGGAAGAAGGATACAGAATAGGAAAAGTAGGAAGTCCCTGGGGCTAACTTCCAAAACCCATTAAACAGGACCATTTATCAGCTTGTAATCTCTTACAAGAGATTTCAGTTATCCTTCAAATAACCAAAAAGAAGGGTGGAGAAACACCCTCCCCACCCTCTGGGCATGGGATGTTGATGTGCTCTCTTAAAGTGACTTCCTGCTGATTTAGGTGGTAGTAAACCTGTTTGGGGCCCAAACCCAAATGGAAAAAATGGTTAAAAATGTTAGTACAATCCTTTTATGTTCAGTCCTTCTGTTCTCAGCTGTTTAGATGACCTAAGGAGTTTGTTGGCAGAAGCTGATCTTGCAGGCTTCACTGAGGTTCCAGCCGGGGCATTGTGTAGAGCTGAATGGTCCCAGCGACATTGGATTGCTGTGGTTGCAGGCCCCCGATGGAGACAGCTATTGAGGAAGTCTGCCAGGCTGAATCAACTGGGTCACTCGTCCTCCTTGGTGCTTGATTCTGCTCTCTGCTGAGGTTTCCGCTGTCCAGCGGTCCCCGGGCTTCCTGAATGGACACTTCGATTCTCCTGGAAAGATAAGAACAGAGCCCTGCTCTAATCCAAACCCTGGGACAATTACCCTCTTTTTTTTTTGGGCGGGGGGCTAGGTAATACTTCTCCTGAAGCAAATTTGGCCTTCTGACAACATACAAATCGTTATCTTTCAATCCGGGTTAAAGAAGAAATCATTCTGTCACCTTGGAGATAAACCAGCTCCAGTGTATATATTTTGAGATCCCAAAGGACAATCTGCCTGCATCGAGAAGGCCTTTTGTAAATAGCCTCCAAACCTAGGTCCCTCCAAATCCCATGTGTGTGTCTCTGAACTCCAATTATTGGGATCAGAGACCTGTGGTTCCCATCTGAAGGGATCAAAGATGTGTTCCACCACTCCTGGATCGAAGTCTTTCTCTACTTAGAGTTTGCCCTGCATCAGGCTGACCCTGAGCTCCAATATCTGCCCATTTCTGTCTCCAGTGTGCTGGGACCAAGGGTGTACTCTTCTTGAATGGTGGGACCAAGAGTATGCATCCTCACCACCCCGCTCCGTATGACTCCAGAATACATAAGACCACCAACTCTATGGTGCTCCCCTCCATCTCTGCTGATGTCAAAGGCATGGGCCAACACCACAATTCTCTTTTATTTTACCTTAGCTCCACATCTTCTCGACACCTGGAGGTCTGCAAAACCAGGACGAACGGCTGTATCCTTTATTCCATTCACAGTGTTTCAGCCCTGCCACCTGCCCTTTTATTTATTTATTTTTCTTAGTTAATAAATTTATTTGTTTGTTGCTTCAGGTTACATCCTTATCATATTGTCCTCCTTTCCCGCTTCCCAGCCCCACCCTCCCATGCTCTACCCTCTGATGTTATCTTAAATTAATATTTTCTTTTTTTTTGATATCGAGACATATCAGCTCCTGACAGCACCCCCTATTCTACTCCAAGTAGAAGATAAGCATCAAAGAATCTCCAGTGTGAGATGGTTGAATTAGTGGCAAGCCTATCTCTTGGCATGAAAAAACCCCTTGCTCCAACTGCAGACAGACTGCTGTCCAAAAAGGACAAAACTTGGTAGCAGGGAAGTCGACAGCCTAGCTCTGCCAAGACAGGGTAGGTAAGTCCTTCATAATCCCTGCTCTACAACAAATGTCTGTCAGAGAAACAGAACCCAAAGGCTGAAGACTGATGCAGGAATGTATGGAGAGAAAATGGG